>JAHFZB010000300.1:25500-72935 GCA_036884735.1 Huso huso
TTAGATACAGAGCTGGTATCTGTATATTCCAGTATGAGACTCATGTATTATTAGATACAGAGCTGGTATCTGTATGTTCAGTATGAGACTCATGTATTATTAGATGACTGGTATCTGTATGTTCAGTATGAGACTCATGTATTGGATTGGTGTCTGTATGTTCATACAGAGCTGGTATCTGTATATTCAGTATGAGACTCATGTATTATTAGAGTGACTGGTATCTGTATATTCAGTATGAGACTCATGTATTATTAGATACAGAGCTGGTATTATTAGATACTGTATGTTCACTCAGTATGACACTCATGTACTGCTGCTCTCTGCGATGTCACCACACTATTTGGGAGGGTTACCTTGTCCCGTCCTCTCCTGGGGTCCCATGGGTCCAGCTGGCCCGGCAGACCCACCAGACCCTGAACCCCGTCACGACCTGCCGGCCCAATTGGACCTTTCACGCCCTGTGAGAGAGGGGGGAGGAGGGGAGAAGAGGAGGGAGAGGGAGGAAGAGGGAGAGAGGGAGAGAGGATAGGGAGAGAGGGGGTATCAGACACATTGTAGTGGTTTAACAGCACACAGGACTAAACAGAAAGTTAGTCACACTATTTATAAAGTGTTTGGGTTGGGTGAATCCTGTATGAATGGGGCTGTGTGTGTG
This sequence comes from Huso huso, assembly GCA_036884735.1. Lineage (NCBI taxonomy): Eukaryota > Metazoa > Chordata > Actinopteri > Acipenseriformes > Acipenseridae > Huso > Huso huso. The sequence goes on from JAHFZB010000300.1 coordinate 26,159, forward strand.
TGTAGTACTGTACTGTTAGTGCAATGTTGTTGTAGTGTGTGTTCAGTGTTGTAGTGTGTGTGCAGTGAGTGGGCAGTGAGTGTGTAGTGAGTGGGCAGTATGGGTTTTGCTGTGTGTGTGCAGTGAGTGTGTAGTTAGTGTGCAGTGAGTGTGCAGTGAGTGTGTAGTGAGTGGGCAGTGTGGGTTTTGCTGTGTGTGTGTGTGCAGTGGTGTGTGGTTAGTGTGCAGTGGTGTGTGGTGAGTGGGCAGTGTGGGTTTTTGCTGTGTGTGTGTGCAGTGAGTGTGTAGTGAGTGGGCAGTGTGGGTTTTGCTGTGTGTGTGCAGTGAGTGTGTAGTTAGTGTGCAGTGAGTGTGTAGTTAGTGTGCAGTGAGTGTGTAGTGAGTGGGCAGTGTGGGTTTTGCTGTGTGTGTGCAGTGAGTGTGTAGTGAGTGGGCAGTGTGTGTTTTGCTGTGTGTGTGCAGTGAGTGTGTGAGTGAGTGGGCAGTGTGGGTTTTGTTATGTGTGTGCAGTGAGTGTGTAGTTATTGTGTGTGTGCAGTGGTGTGTGTGTAGTTGAGTGGGCAGTGGGTTTGCTGTGTGTGCAGTGAGTGTGTGTGGTGAGTGGGCAGTGTGGGTTTTGTGTGTGTGCAGTGAGTGTGTGGTGAGTGGGCAGTGTGGGTTTTGCTGTGTGTGTGCAGTGAGTGTGTAGTTAGTGTGCAGTGGTGTGTGTAGTGGGCAGTGTGGGTTTGCTGTGTGTGTGCAGTGAGTGTGTAGTGAGTGGGCAGTGTGGGTTTTGCTGTGTGTGTGCAGGGAGTGTTGTGACAGAAATACAATGATGCTTGGTTGTAAATCTCCCTCCGTTGCAAGAACGCATTGACCCGGAAGGTAAACGATGTGGCAGCCACAGATTGGAGAGCATAAAAAGGGGACAGAGAATCTTAATCTGTTCCTTTGTTTGGGTTTATGTATTGGAGACTGGAAGGATCTGTGTTAAATGTACCGTGAGTGTTTTGTCTTCGTTTGTCTAACTGTTACTTGTCTGTTTGTTAGACGGCTAAACACAAGTTCTGTCTCCAGAGGCCAACACCCAGCCAGAACATCACTGCACTAAAGCAAACTGTCGTTATATTCACCACGAGCACCACTGCACTCACTGAAGGACTGGTGACTGTGTATGTTTTGTCTGTTTGTGTCTATTTGTTTGTGGATTGTTTGTCATTGTTTGGGCACTGCATCACCTCTACACCTGCGCACTATAACCCACTTTGCCACAGTGTTTTTGTGATTGTGCAGTGGTGTGTGGTTAGTGCAGTGAGTGTGTAGAGTGTGTGCGGTGTGTGTGCAGTGTGTTTGCTCTGTGTGTGTGCAGTGTGTGTTTTGCTGTGTGTGCAGGGAGTTTTTCTGTGTGTGCACAGTGTGTGTGTAGTGTTTTAGTAGTAGTACTGTAGTAAGTGTGTACAGTTGCTCAGTACTCACGGAACTCCCTTCTCTCCAGCTGCTCCAGGAGGCCCCTGGGGCTGTGTCTGCCTGGGGGCCGATGGACCACCCTGCCCTCGGCACCACGCTCACCAGCAGAGCCCTGCAGACACCAGCATGAGGTGTTAATTACACAACATGCAACACACACAGCGTGAAGGTCAAGCATAAGTACACCCTACACACTGAATAATAACAATACAATCTATAACAGAGATACACCCTACACACTATTATAACAACAATACAATTCATAACAGATACACACACCCTACACACTGAATAATAACACAATCTATAACAGATATACACACACACACCCCACACTGAATAATAATACAATCTATAACAGCACATAAGGGGTTAAACATGCACACACTCACGCACACACACACCGCAGACTCACAGACACCCATACACCACACACACACAGACTAACACACTCATGCACACCACAGACACTACACACACACACCCTACACACTGAATAATAACAATACAATCTATAGTAGACACACACACCCTACACACTGACTCACAGACACACATACACCACTCACGCACACCACACACACATTCACATACACAGACTCACACACACAGACTCACACAGACACACACAATCACGCACACCACGCACACACACAGACTCACACACACCACACACACACACATAAGAACATAAGAAAGTTTGCAAACGAGAGGAGGCCATTCGGCCCATCTTGCTCATTTGGTTGTTAGTGGCTTATTTATCCCAGAATCTCATCAAGCAGCTTCTTGAAGGATCCCAGGGTGTCGCCTTCAACAACATTACTGGGGAGTTGGTTCCAGACCCTCACAATTCTCTGTGTAAAAAAGTGCCTCCTATTTTCTGTTCTGAATGCCCCTTTATCTATCTCCATTTGTGACCCCTGGTCCTTGTTCTTTTTTCAGGTCAAAAAAGTCCCATGGGTCGACATTGTCTATACCTTTTAGAAGGCTGCGTGGTCCAGTGGTTAAAGAAAAGGGCTTGTAACCAGGAGGTCCCCGGTTCAAATCCCACCTCAGCCACTGACTCATTGTGTGACCCTGAGCAAGTCACTTAACCTCCTTGTGCTCCGTCTTTCGGGTGAGATGTAATTGTAAGTGACTCTGCAGCTGATGCATAGTTCACACACCCTAGTATCTGTAAGTCGCCTTGGATAAAGGCATCTGCTAAATAAACAAATAATAATAAAATAATACATTTTGAATGCTTGAATCAGATCACTGCGTAGTCTGCTTTGTTCAAGACTGAATAGATTCAATTCTTTTAGCCTGTCTGCATACAACATGCCTTTTAAACCCGGGAGAATTCTGGTTGCTCTTCTTTGCACTCTTTCTAGAGCAGCAATATCCTTTTTGTAACGAGGTGACCAGAACTGAACACAATATTCTAGGTGAGGTCTTACTAATGCATTGTAAAGTTTTAACATTACTTCCTTGATTTAAATTCAACACTTCTCACAATATATCCGAGGCATCTTGTTGGCCTTTTTATAGCTTCCCCACATTGTCTAGATGAAGACATTTCTGAGTCAACATAAACTCCTAGGTCTTTTTCGTGGATATCTGCTTTATATCCGTGGATACGGGTGCGGGTGCATTGTTTTACATCTTTACATCATTTTGGGTTTGTTTTTGTTTAATTGTTTTGTTAATTGTTTTATTATTATTATCACCTGCACCTGGCTATGATTGAACATTAGAGCCAGGTGCAGGGTTTATAAGGAGAGCAGTCAGTCTGCTCGCTGCTGCTGAAGAGTGTAGAAGCCCGAATGTGCTGGTGTGTGGGTACAGCCGTAATTTCAAAGGGAAATGGTAGAGTGAATCCTTGTCTGGGTGTGCGGTTCTGTTTGTTTTGTTTCTGTTACAGGTAAACAGCTTAGCTGTCCTGTTTTTTTTAGTTAGGGTCCTGTTTTGTTTAGTTATTGCTCAAAGAGAGCTAGGTGTTTATTTTTGTTTATTTTTGTTAATGTGTGTTTTCATTAAAAAAAATGAAAACACGTGAAAAAATGTGTGTATTGGGTCAGTGTTTTTTAAAGGGGCAACGAACCGCGGTGAGGGCGATTCTTTTACACTACTTAAAGTATTATTGACTTGAGTGGCTTATTTTTTTGTAATGTGATTTCTTCTGATGCATGTCACTGTTCTTTATTGAGCTGCTGTTCTTGTCAGATTGTTGTTTAAAATTGTCGGGTTAAAAAAAGGGACCTCTGATGTCTTCCTGATATAAATGGAAGTTGATTACTTGTGTTCGGAAATTGTCTTAAAATTATTCACAATCTATAGTTACTAATATAGTGAAATAACTGCAATAAAACATTTACAAAATTACAGCTAGGCATCCAGATTTGTCTTTTCGCAGGCCAACTGGCCACACACTCCTAAGAGAGAGAGAGAGTGACAGACAAAGTGACAGAGCCAGTCATCCACGTGCGCTCCGTGACAGCAGGCAGCTCAATATGCATGCTGTTGAACAGACAACACACACACTTATCATGCTCCCAATATTCCCGGATGGACACATCAGGAGGAGTGCAGATCAGATTGGATAAAGTTAAAGTCTCACGGAAGCAGATCAGATATGGATACCTACTGGTAGCAATTTAGTGTAGGGACCTGTTATAAGTGGTTTTACTGTATATACAAGAGTGTAATAATTGACATTGACAAACGAGCCAGCAGAAGCTTTGCGGCCAGACTGAAAAGCAGACGGAGAACATCATCCACAAACAAAACAAAACAAACCAAGACAAGAAAATAAATACAGCAGTAGCGGGGAAACCTTGGGCAGACCCCCTAAGTAACCTATTTGTAACCTATGCAGTTGAGGGACCTGTGGAGTGTGGGACGGAGACCCAGGCAGCGGGTAGCGACGATCGGAGAACCGCTGCAGAGTGCAGCACCTTAATTTTGTAGCTTTGTTAACAGTGTTTATTTTCTGTTTTCTTTGTGCCTTCTGCTTTGATTATTATTTCGTGCACCTGTGTGTACCCAAGGTGATCTGTCAAGCCCTTATACCATTGTTGGTAATAATAGGACAACAGTGCCACCTAGTGGAAATTAATAAATCGTGCACCCAAGTGGTGTTTAACACTACAACTTTCTGTCTCCTGTCTCAGTGAATTCACCACTCTTCCACAGACAGCAAATACTAAACAGAGAAACAATTGGTCCAAATGTATTTAATTATCTACCCAAACCAGCCAATCAATACTTTGCACCGACAAAAAGCAATCCTGTCCTGAATTGCTGCGGTCAGCCAATCACAACTTAGCAGCTCGACTGGAGCTCAGACAGCATCTTAATAATAATAATAATAATAATAATCTTTCAACAACAGCAAAGCGAGACACAGACAGTTCAGTAATATATTAGCTTCATTCAGCTATCAGGCACTGCCCAGATAAACTAGAAGCAGCTATGACAAATAAAACAGCTATTTTAATAAAGTTATTAGTTTTTTTCTCTGATTATGTAGGTGATCCTTTATGAACAATGTTGGGACTATTTTCCGAAAACTTCTCAGTGGAAGGGTCCCAAGCAAATCATTAAAGTTCAAGGAAAATGCAGGTTTTAAAAGAAAATAATGAGAACAATATTTTTTAATAGTAATAGCGCCCTTTCGATGAAGGCTCTACCTTGACTTTCGTTGTGTGCTGCTCAGGACTCCAGTCCCGGTCAAACTACCACATGGTACAGCCTTCATCACTAAAGTGTGTCCTATGAGAGGTCTGGACACACGCGCACATACACACACACACACACACGTGCACACACACGCACAGACATGCACACACACACAGACACACGCACGCACACACAGACACACGCGCACACACACAGATACAAACGCACACACACACGCACACACACACACACATGCATACACATTATTCTGTTTTGTTATAAAGTCTCGTGACTCACAGCAGGTCCGGGGGGTCCAGCTGGTCCTTCATTACCCTTCAGCCCCGTGCCGCCCTGAGGAGAGAAAGAAGGAGAGGGAAGAGAATTCAGCAAATACTGATAACAGCAGGGTCATGAACATCCCAACTTCACTACCTACGCTCCAAAGTAAAACCATTTTCTCTTATGATAGAACTTGCACGCTCTCAGCTGGGTCGGGATGAGCTGGGTCAGGCTAGCTATAATAACACACTCTGAGCCGGGTCAGGCTAGCTATAATAACAAACTCTGAGCTGGGTCAGGCTAGCTATAATAACACACTCTGAGCCGGGTCAGGCTAGCTATAATAACACACTCTGAGCTGGGTCAGGCTAGCTATAATAACACACTCTGAGCTGGGTCAAAGTAGCTATAATAACACACTCTGAGCTGGGTCAGGCTAGCTATAATAACACACTCTGAGCTGGGTCCAGGCTAGCTATAATAACACCACCGAGCTGGACCAGGCTAGCTATCCTCTGACACCGCACAGTAGCCACACAGGACCCCCCCCCCCCACCCCCGATATATTTATGTGTGTGAGAATACATTTTCATAGATCATGTTATTTGTGCTTGTGGCCTCATGCTATATATTTAATGGCTCTCATTTGAGACTCTACCTTCGTTTTGAACCCCAATGACAGAAGGACCAGGCAAACCGCTCTGCTCTAAGTGACGCCACCGCTGCTTAAAGTTACATCCAGAACTTCATCAAGGAAAGTAATTCTCTCTGAATGTAGCTGCTGGGAACATTCTTTCCCATTCCCTGTACTTGTTATATTAACAGAATGCTTCGTTTATTGATTATTACAGTCGTGATGATAAGCAACTAAGTCCGAAGTTAGAAAATGAACATGCTGCGTAGTTAACGCTGGGTCCATGTCCCACGCTCGGGACAGGATCAATGATGCAGTGCAATGTGCTGTGTGGATGATGGCTTTGTTGTTTGGAAGGTTGATGTGAGCGGGTGGGTGTTTATCATGCAGCGCCTCCTCAGTGGTGCCCGAGACCCCTCTCCAGGAAGCCCTCAGTCCTGCTGGGCCCCGTCCTTGTCTGGGGCCCCCATGAAGCCTGGGTCTCTCAGGGGGCCCTCCTTCCCTGGTGCCCTGGCGTCCTTGCTCTCGGGGGGCCCCAGGGGCCTGGGTCTCGCTCTCCCCACACACACCGTTGCCCTCACATACACCCCCACAGGTAATCCCCACAGCCAGCAGTGTCAGTAATACCACACAGACGGGGCCCCACACACACCGGTCAGTAATACCACACACACACACACACAGGTCAGTAATACCACACACACACACCCACACACACACAGGTCATACCACACACACCACCGGTCAGTAATACCACACACACCGGTCAACACACACACACACAGGTCAGTAATACCACACACATACACCCACACAAGTCAGTAATACCACACACACACACACACACACACACATATTGCCACACACACACACACACACCGGGTCAGTAATACCACACACACACGGTCAGTAATACCACACACACACACACAGGTCAATGTACCACACACACCGTCAAGTAATAACACACACACACACACAGGTCAGTAATACCACACACACACACACAGGTCAGTACCACACACACACACACAAGTCCACACACCACACACACACCGTCACACACACACACAGGTCAGTAATACCACACACACACACCGGTCAATGTACCACACACACACACACACAGGTCAGTAATACCACACACACACCACACCACACGGTCAATGTACCACACACACACACGGTCAATAATACCACACACACACGGTCAATGTACCACACACACGGTCAGGTCAGTACACACACCGGTCAGTAATACCACACACACACCGTCACCACACGCCACACACACACAGGTCAGTACCACACACACAGGTCAATGTGCCACACACACACACACACACACAGGTCAGTAATACCACACACACACACACACACACCGGTCAGTAATACCACACACACACACCGGTCAGTAATACCACACACAGGTCAATCGTCACACAATACCACACACACACGGTCCGTGTACACACACACACCGTCAGGTCACACACCACACACGGTCAGTAATACCACACACACGGTCAGTAATACCACACACACACGGTCAGTACACCACACACACACGGTCAGTACACCACACACACACCGGTCAGTACCACCACACGGTCAGTAATACCACACACACACACCGGTGTGCCACACACACACACACAGGTCGTGCACCACACACACACACACAGGTAATACCACACACACACCGGTCAGTAATACCACACACACACACAGGTCAGTAATACCACACACACACACACACCCGGTCAGTAATACCACACACACACTGGTCAGTAATACCACACACACTGGTCAATGCCACCACACACACACACACGGTCAGTAATACACACACACACCGGTCAGTAATACCACACACACACTGGTCAGTAATACCACACACACACACACACGGTCAGTAATACCACACACACACGGTCAGTAATACCACACACACACCGGTCAGTAATACCACACACACACGTCAGTAATACCACACACACACGGTCAGTAATACCACACACACACACACACCGGTCAGTAATACCACACACACACCGGTCAGTAATGACAGCAAATGGTCAGACATTGCAATATAGACACTGGTCAGTCATATACAGACACCGGTCACTGCCACAGTGTTGACTACTTATAGTAACACTGTCTTCCTAATTCAGCAGTCTCTGGTCTACACTGAGCTGTACTGACTAGTTATAGCAGAGGTTGTGTTTATGCAGAATTCTGCGTTATATACATGCAGACATATTAATCAAACGCAAACAAAATAACAGCAGTGTGTTTCTAAAATGCAGATGTAAAAGACAACACAACCCCTTTTCATCCCTATCCAATAATTGTGTTTATATTACGAAGTCGTTTTATGCAATGCAAAGTGTAAAAATGGTTCCGCTGCTCCCTGCATCCTCTCTTTTTTCTTTTCTTTTCTTCTTTTTTTTTAAAGCTGCGGAGGTTTCAGTATCCCATGTAGCGCTGCGCACGTCCCTGGTATTACAGCGACTCAGTAATCTGTATCACAGCATCTTACCTGATGACTCTCTCAGCCAAGAATTTGGACAAGTAAAACACATGATCACAAATCATGGTTTAACACCATGGATGAGGCCTGCAGAGTTTTTATTGAGAACTATTCAGACATTTTTATGTATCTTGTGTACCAGCAGACCGGGGTTTTAGCTGTCAGAACAGAGTGCAGATCAGCAAACACTCTCGTTTACGTGAGGATCATCTAAAACATCATAATTTCAATGGAAGGAGCTCCTGAGAATTATTAAGACTTTGATTTGGAAAGTCATTTTTTGACTTGGGTGCTAAAAGGAACATGTAAACCGTCAGCGTCAGGAGAAGAAAAAACAAAAACACATTCGCAACAAGCCTAAAGCAAGTTTAACACACTACAGGAGAGTTACTAAAATATTTATTCCAAACACATTACAGTACTGTGGAATGTAATCTATATAAACTAGACACGAGTTTATGAAAACCGTGTTTTTTAATTCAGTGGCAGCTGCAGCATCACGCATTGCATCTTGTTAATACTGTACCACCTAACCTTCACTATCTGTGAACCACACAATGCGGAAACCCCTGTTTAAAACATCATCATCATAATAATAATAATAATAATAATAATAATAATAATAATAATAATAATAATAATAATAATAATTACCACAACATAACCGCTACAGGTCAAGCTGATTGTTACTCCAAAATTGTATTTAACATCACTGATCGGTTGTTTTTTTTGTTTTTTTTAACGTTATTGAGTATAATTATTTAGTTATAGTTAAATATTCATTACTCGTCCTGCTCTGGATTCAAGGCGGAGCGCTTTTTTATTTGTGTACATTGAACACACAGAGGCGTGCCACAAAGCACTTACAAATCTGATTGGCTGGTAGGATGGGACCAGCAAATCAGATGCTGGTTAACACGAGCAGGAGAAGAAGAACACGCCCACTGCTTGTGTGGCAGAAATACTGTAAATACCAAGGCAGGGCGATCAGTGCAGTTTCATTGATAAACTTAAATAATGTTATTAACTCTGCGCGTTAAAAAATGTAATTATTGATATCCAGTATTTATATCGATGTACATAATGAGGCATGGAATCAATCGAAGAATCGATTTTCGATTTAATCATAGCAGCCCTATCTATCAATGTACATAATGAGGCATGGAATCAATCGAAGAATCGATTTTCGATTTAATCATAGCAGCCCTATCTATCAATGTACATAATGAGGCATGGAATCAATCGAAGAATCGATTTCGATTTAATCAGCAGCCCTATCTATCAATGTACATAATGAGGCATGGAATCAATCAAGAATCGATTTTCGATTTAATCATAGCAGCCCCATCTATCAATGTACATAATGAGGCATGGAATCAATCGAAGAATCGATTTCGATTTAATCATAGCAGCCCTATCTATCAATGTACATAATGAGGCATGGAATCAATCAAGAATCGATTTTCGATTTAATCATAGCAGCCCTATCTATCAATGTACATAATGAGGCATGGAATCAATCGAAGAATCGATTTTCGATTTAATCATAGCAGCCCTATCTATACAACACCGAGAACGGGGGATTTTCAGAAGAAAACGTTTCATGGTTACCTTGTCTTTATGTCTGTTTCTACCATTAATTATTTATACTGTGCACTGTTTTGCATGTTAACTGTGTTAATCTGAAATAGTTACACTGAAAAATAATATGAATATGTTGATGCAAAATGTAAAAACGCAGATGTTATGGTTGATAACGCAGATTTTGAGATGGTATGCTATCTTCATTTAGCCTCTGCACTGTACTGACTAGCTAAACCAATACAATGTCTTTGTTACACAGCAGTGACTGGTCTACACTGAGCTGTATTGAGCAGCTAAACCAATACAATGTCTTTGTTACATAGCAGTCTAATACCTAATAAAGGGTTTTGACCAGCTACACTAACGCTGGGCTGTATCATGACCAATTAGCCCCCAAGCTCAACCCCAAACTCACCTGGGGTCCCACCACTCCAGGGGGTCCTGGTGGGCCGGTCTTGCCTTGGAAACCCTACAGAGAAGAGAGGCAGGGTGAGAGAGAGTCACAGAGGTTGAGAGAGAGGGTCAAGAGAGGGTGAGAGGGTCAGAGAGAGGGAGAGAGAGAGGATAATAGAGAGGGTGAGTGAATGGGCCAAGAGAGGGTGAGTGAGCGGGTCAAGGGAGGGTGAGAGGGTCAGAGAGAGGGTGAGATAGAGGGTCAGAGAGAGGTTGAGAGAGGGTGATAGTGGGTCAGAGAGTGTCAGAGAGAGGGTGAGATAGAGGGTCAGAGAGAGGTTGAGAGAGGGTGATAGTGGGTCAGAGAGTGTCAGAGAGAGGGTGAGATAGAGGGTCAGAGAGGGGGTGAGAGAGGGTGATAGAGAGTCAGAGAGGGGTGAGAGGGTAAGATAGAGGGTCAGAGAGGGGGGTGAGAGAGGGGTGATAGAGGGTCAGAGGGGGTGAGAGAGGGTAAGATAGAGGGTCAGAGAGGGAGATAGGGGTCAGAGTTACAGAGAGAGGTGAGATGAGGGTCAGAGAGGGGTGAGAGGGGGTGATGAGAGTCAGAGAGGGGGAGAGAGGGTAAGATAGAGGGTCAGAGAGGGGGTGAGAGAGGGGTGATAGAGGGTCAGAGAGGGGGTGAGAGAGGGTAAGATAGAGGGTCAGAGAGGGTGATAGAGGGTCAGAGAGTTACAGAGAGGGTGAGATAGAGGGTCAGAGAGGGGGTGAGAGAGGGTGATAGAGGTCAGAGAGTGTCCAGAGAGGGGTAGATAGAGGGTCAGAGAGGGGGTGATAGAGGATCAGAGAGTGTCAGAGAGAGGGTGAGATAGAGGGTCAGAGAGAGGTTGAAACAACTCCCATAGTAAATATTTCATTTTGGCCATCGCTTGTAGTTCACATCTTATAGACATTGCCCATTTTATTGGGTGCGAGTTAAAAACTCTTCTAAAACTGCAAATGATTAGAAATGTACTATCAGCAGGACAGTGGCTCAGTTGTTGGAAAAGTCGACACATTTTTCGAAGACAGAGAACATCGAGATCTCCTGTTTTTTCCTTTTAGATAAAAAGTAATTCTAACAGCAATTTGGAGTAAAGCATCTTAGAGAATCTAATGCTTGATAATGGGGGGTGAAGTGGACACTGGACTCACCACTTCTCCTCTCTGTCCTGGGTGTCCAGGCAGCCCGTCCTTTCACTGGGTCCCTGAAACAAGAGCACACAGAGGCGACGGGTTAGAACACAAAGACAGCCATCGAGACACTGAGACACTGATACTGTCAAACCTGCTTCATACCACTCCACAGAGGAGCTTAGAGACTGTGACAGACATCAGGACACTGAGTCACTGATCACAGTACTGACACCTGTTTCATATATATATATATAGAGAGAGAGTGTGGTACAGGGTGTTGTATGATACAAGCTCCACCCACGATTGAGAGGTCACAGCGGATACCCAGGAGTGGACTGACTGGCCGCTCCAGGGATGGGAACGAGACAGTCTGATCCATTACTGCATTTAGTAAGACACATCTACAGCTAGGGACAAAAGTGTTGCATCACCTACAATTTTAGGATTGAGAGAATTAAAAAATACTAGATCTGAAAGTGATGTCTTTCCATCTGATACAGACAATGTCAGGGTTCTCCCAGGATTCTGTACAGCCAGGCGACAGAACAATTACAGCCGGGAGCACTTTTAACAGAAAAATAAACTTACCTTAAATATATAATACAACAAAGAATTTGAATAATATGTTGTCTTCCGTTGACTATATCTGGTTGAGCTTTTTTATGTTCTACATTTTCTTTTTCATGACTGTTTTTTATTATGGTAAATTACCTGCTTATTTAGGCACTCTACGATTTGACTGGGGAAAGATAACGTAGGGTTATTGGAGTTACTGCTTCATCTAAATTGTTTTCTTTAAGTTTTCAGGGCATTTTGTTAACGTCTATTTTTGTTTTTTGCTGTTCTACATTTTTTGAATGCAACTCTTCATTTTAACCATTTTTTAACACAATAGTAACACAACATCATAACTGTTGCATGAAACCGCAGTGTAATAATCCAGCACCTCTGCACTTAAGCATTTGTATGTCAGCTGACAACAGCTAGTATCCCATCACGCCTTTCTTCTTAAAGGCGTACAGCCTCTATAAATGAACCCCCAATATCTCACAAGCACCTGGGTACATATTGTTACGATATCACAACAAAAGGGATATGCTTTTTTTTTTTGGTGCATGTACAGCTATTATGTACTATATATCACCTTATAGTACAATAATACAACAAAAAATGGACAATGATAATACCCGAAAATAATCGTAATATTTTTTTCATAAAGTAGCCGGCGCAAATATTCTTGAAAAGTAATTGTTGACGACTGTAACTCGCCCTGGATAAGGGCGTCTGCTAAGAAATAAATAATAATAATAATAATAATAATAATAATAATAATAATAATAATAATAATAAATATAGTATTAGGCGGTGGATTGTGCTGATCGTCGGCTTATTTTGACCCCCTGCATTCATTGTCACTATTTTTGCTTTGAAAATAATTAGTAATTTTTAGCAGTCATTTTTAACGTTTTAGCCTCTCAAGTGCTTAACACAGAAGACCCACCCCTTCAACTCTCTGATTGGTTAAATTTTGTGTCAAGACGTAACACAGCTGTCATGTGGTTCCAAGATTGTTTGTTTTTTTTTCACCAGCAACGTGCACCTGATCTAGTCTGCTAGGCGCATCCTTATTGTTAAAGGCACAGTAGCATCTGTAAGGCCAGGCGAATCAGGTTTTCAGCCAGGCGGCGACAGCCACTTTGACTGAAAAAGCCTGAGGAGAACCCTGTATGTGATACAAGCTTTCTCTTTCCAGCTGTCAGCTAAAGCCATCTGATAGGCCGTTATTTAGGTTATAGCAATGCTACAAAGACTGATGGCTGCATCTCATCTACATGGCTCTGTACTCACTGGGGCCCCCTTCGGGTCCCGGAATCCGTGGGTCCTTGAGGTCCTGGCAGACCCTGCAGACAAAAAACACAGTCAGAGAATCAGAACCTCTGCAGTCGAGGGACCTGGTGAAAACCCTGGAGACTGGTCTGAACTTGAGACCAGTATGAGACCAGCAGCGTTACTCACCCTCTCTCCTGGTGGACCAGCCGGGCCATCGCTGCCAGACGCACCGTGATGAGAGAGAGAGAGAGAGAGAGAGAGAGAGAGAGAGAGAGAGAGAGACAGACAGACAGACAGACAGACAGAGATGCATTATTAGTATTATAAAAATATCAATAATAAAACACATCAATACAGCAGAGTACATTCATCCTCTGTTCCCCATTGGAATTGTATTAAGAAGAACATAAGACAGGTTACAAATGAGAGGAGGCCATGCTTGCAGTTTCAAGTACTCTTTCTGTGTACTTTGGTCTTGGTCCTTATACACACTCTGTAAAGTGCCTTTTCTCTGTACATGTAGCCTCTGTTCCTCATTGGAATTGCAGTATTTCCTGAATGTATCCCAGTATGCAGGGCCATGCCTGCTATCCCACTCTGCCACCAAGTGCATGGCTGTGAAAAACCTCCATATTAATCAGACATGGTATGCTATAAGAAAGCTATACCACCTGTAGAAGCTCATTTACAAATGCTTTAGACAATACATTATCATACCCGTCAAACCTTTATGAGCCCAACTTGTATACCAGAGCTTTGAAACCCTGAAGAAAGTCTTCGGCTCTGACTCGAAAATAATAGCATCAAACAATATGAAAGAAAAAACAGAGAACTTCTCCCAGTTTGTTAATTGAAATCTGCAGGAAATAAGCTTTTTCATTATTATTAACATTAACATTTCACATTTTTCTTACATGGAATACAAAGCCGTCAGGAGAAGCCCTTATCAAACCCAAAATTGGGTTTGTCCTCCAATTCCTTAAGGTACCGTCCACTGTACACCTTTCCAGTTTGGTGTTTTTTTGTTTGCTTCAGTCTTTTTTGAAGGAAGCGATCAGTGACGTGCGTAAAGGTATGCATTATTAAAGGTTTTTAACGCGGGGTCACATTTGAGTCCAGTTTTTAACGTGGGGACTTTGTCCCCTCCCCACCTCACCCCACACTGACAGCATCCCCTGTGTGGTGCACGACTCTCACCTTAGCCCCTGGTTTGCCTGTGGCCCCTCTGGGTCCCCTCTGTCCCCTGGGGCCCTGTGCAAAAGAAAAGGAAGAGACAAGATGATTAACATACAGTTGATTGAGCAATAGCCATGATGAATAGTTGTATGTGTGTTGTGTATACACACAATGTACTGTGAATATAATTTAAATGGAATGTGATAATAATGATAACTGCATCATGTGCTTTATACAATGCAGTACTGCTGCTCCTTCATCAGATTGCTGGCATCTCAATTTGCATTGCTTGAAAATCGCTATAGGAATACAAAGCTGTGGATGATTCACATTATATACATCCACACACACTCAGGCCCAAATTTATAAAAGGAAAATGGATGCATAAAAAGCCGCGTAAAGTGCGTGTTCAGTACGGCCGCACTCAGCGTCAAAATAACGACCTATTTTATAAGACTAATTAGGTGAAGCAGGCGATTCCGCAATCAAACAATTTAATACCCCTCACAGCAATTAGCGGTGAATTACAAATCTCTCACAAGAAATAGCGGTTTGGGTCAACCCTGCGGTGTGTAGGCTACACATTCAAAAGAAAATGAATGGCACACTGTGGTATGTGGCCATTTGGAGCGTAGTTGTGTTATATGTTGTATGTTACGTGTTGCGTGTAAATGTTGGTGTATAGAGATGGTACACAGGATATAAACGGGTCTGTGTTTCACGGTATTTAAAAATGTAGATTTGTATTTAGGCACGAGGATGGCACAGATCACTTCACGTGCTGGTTAAAATGTAATGTGTGGTCACGGGAGTACACTTAATTAATTCACGTGCAGTTGTATCGAGATTCCAATTGAATGATTGACTAGCAATCGACTCTCGGTACAACTGCATAAAAGCAGATGTTTTCACTCACTCGGGGTTGGATGTTCGAGAGTGGAGAACGGAGAGAGAGAAAGGAGAAATACAGTGAAGGTGAAATAACAATTGCTACAGCGTGCTGGAAGTGCCAACACGGTACTTGTTTAAACGTTAAATCCACTTGTTTTTGTGTGTTAGTGCGTTTTGTTTGTCTTTATTTTGGCGTAAAGTGCCGTGTCCTGTTTTCTGTTTGTTCAACCCTTTTATTTAGTTTAATAAACGCTGAGTGCCACCATTGCACTCAGCATTACTCATCACCACCGTCTGTCTGTATGTTTCTTCCGGGTCTGACGTGTCACACTCAGCCAGCCTTGTGACACACACAAAGACCTCAGCCTGGTACTAGCCATGGGGATGAGGATGCTCAGAAGCGAAAACTGAAATTTACCCATACAGAAGTCAAGATTTTGGTACAAGCAGTATTTGTAACACATGAAGATGTGTTGCAAGCTCGAAAACATCACCAGGACAAAGGAATAAAATATGGAATGTCGCGGTGGCTTCTTAATAAACAAATGAACCACTTCAGAGTTTGTAGTCTAGGTTGCTTATACATTACGACGCATCATCCAGTTACTGTGTTTCATATTAGTTCAACTTCTTATTTGTATAGTATAATTTCTGGCTGTGACAGAAATACAATGATTCTTGGTTGTAAATCTCCTCCCAACCTGTGAGGGCGCTAAACAGCGAGAACAGAGTTCTTGGACAGGCTGGTCTAACATTTCTTTCCCAGGGTTCAAGGGAAGTTAGCCAGCCAGGAAGGGGGAGACTCCGTTGCAAGAACGCATTGACCTGGAAGGAAAAAAACGATGTGGCAGCTGCAGATTGGAGAGCGGCTGCACTCATTTACCAAGGGGTCATTGTGACAGCATAAAAGGACAGAAATCGCAATCTGTTCATTCGCTTTTGGTTTTGTATTTAAACTGAGAAGAACTGTGAGACCCGTAAAGAGAATATAACACAGATCAACACACACCCCTGCACTGTGACTTATAAAACACAGATCAACACACACTCCTGCACTGTCCCTTATAAACACACATCCACACACTCCCTGCACTGTGAACATATAACACACATCCACACACACCCCTGCACTGTGACCCTATAACACAGATCAACACACACACACTCCCTGCACTGTGAACTATATAACACAGATCAACACACACACTCCATGCACTGTGACCTATAACACAGATCAACACACACCCTGCACTGTGACATAAAACACACATCCACACACACACCCTGCACCACCTATATAACACAGATCAACACACACACACCCCTGCACTGTGACCTATATAACACATCCACACACACTCCTGCACTGTAACCTATATACACAGATCAACACACATACTAACACAGATCAACACACACACTCCTGCACTGTGACCTATATAACACACATCCACACACACACTCCTGCACTGTGACCTATATAAACAGATCAACACACACACCCTGCACTGTGACCTATACAGATCAACACACATCCACACACACACACACTCCCTGCACTGTGACCTATATAACACAGATCAACACACACACACTCCCTGCACTGTGACCTATATAACACAGATCAACACACACACTCCCTGCACTGTGACTTATAAAACACACATCCACACACACACTCCCTGCACTGTGACCTATATAACACAGATCAACACACACACTCCCTGCACTGTGACCTATATAACACAGATCAACACACACTCCCTGCACTGTGACCTATATAACACACATCCACACACACACCCCTGCACTGTGACCTATATAACACAGATCCTTTTACACACCCCTGCCCCTGCAAATGAACTATATAACACAGATCAACACACACACTCCCTGCACTGTGAACTATATAACACACATCCACACACACACTCCCTGCACTGTGACCTATATAACACAGATCAACACACACACTCCCTGCACTGTGACCTATATAACACATCCACACACACACCCCTGCTGTAGACTATAACACAGATCCACACACTCCTGCACTGTGACTTATAAAAACACATCCACACACACTCCCTGCACTGTGACCTATATAACACATCCACACACACACCCTGCACTGTGAACTATATAACACAGATCCACACACACTCCCTGCACTGTGAACTATATAACACAGATCCACACACACAAGGTCCCTGCACTGTGACGGTGACCTGTGTAACAGGACTCTGCTGCAGCACTGTGCTCTGCTGTATTAACTGTGCTGCTGATCTGTAATGTATAGAGATGACATACCGTTGGTCCCCTCTGACCTCTAGGCCCAGTTTTTCCAATCAAACCCTGAAAATAAAAAAGATAAAACAGAAAGTCAGCAGAAGCTGATGCCCATTTCAATACTGTACACATCTCAACTGTGTCATCTGTGGAGAGTTCAATACTGTACACATCTCAACTGTGTCATCTGTGGAGATCAATTTGTCAACGGTGTCATCTGTGGAGAGTTCAATACTGTACACATCTCAACGGTGTCATCTGTGGAGAGTTCAATACTGTACACATCTCAACGGTGTCATCTGTGGAGAGTTCAATACTGTACACATCTCAACGGTGTCATCTGTGGAGAGTTCAATACTGTACACATCTCAACTGTGTCATCTGTGGAGAGTTCTAGCGTTGAATAACTGGTGCTGAGTGTGTTTTATTAACCTGCTGTATAAAGACATTGATACTGGCTTCTTGCTGAAACGACTGTATGAATATTTATTTGTATGTTCATTTGTATGTTGCAATACCCTCTGACAAACACTGTGACTGTTTCACATCTCCTGTGATCTCTTACAAGACACGTGGTGAACTCACCCGCGCTCCCTTCTCTCCGTTCGTCCCGGGGAACCCTGGGAAACCGAGTGAACCCTGGGAAACAAAAAGCAGGCAAGTTCTGTTATCGAGCTGCAAGCTGCCTTTCAATATGAATTACATGTCAGAAATCAACCAATCACACTCCTCAAGTAGTGCCTTGTCCTGTGTCAATTCCAGTGCATCTTGTCAGACCTGGGCTCATTACAGATGTCATCCCTTCCACAGAGCACCACACCCAACTTCAATCAGACCTGGGTTCAATTACAATTACAATCACAGCATGATGCTGAAAATAATTACCATTATAATTACAATTGCAGTAAATGATGTGCAGTAATTACCAAACAACTGCACTAAAAGTAACGTTAACAACTTTACACGTTAAATTTACTCAAATAACCATCAATAATCACAAATACACACATACTAAAGAACTTAAAATAACCAGCAATAATCACAGCTACAAATACACACATACTAAAGAACTTAAAATAACCAGCAATAATCACAGGTACAAATACACACATGCTAAAGAACTTAAAATAACCAGCAATAATCACAGGTACAAATACACACACATACTAAAGAACTTAAAATAACCAGCAATCACAGCTACAAATACACACATACTAAAGAACTTAAAATAACCAGCAATAATCACAGGTACAAATACACACACATACTAAAGAACTTAAAATAACCAGCAATAATCACAGCTACAAATACACACACATACTAAAGAACTTAAAATAACCAGCAATAATCACAGCTACAAATACACACACATACTAAAGAACTTAAAATAACCAGCAATAATCACAGGTACAAATACACACACATACTAAAGAACTTAAAATAACCAGCAATAATCACAGCTACAAATACACACACATACTAAAGAACTTAAAATAACCAGCAATAATCACAGCTACAAATACACACACATACTAAAGAACTTTTTTTTTCAAACAAATGGGGTCACCAAAAGTGGTTAAACACAAAAGTAATGATCAAATGACAAATAATTGCGTAGCTGAAGTGTAATCGATCAATGATATGGTTGAATTACAATTACAATTACAATTACAACTGCACAGGTATGCCGAGGTTCAACTACAGTGATCAGAATTGCAATTCATTATGAACTGCACCATTACAATTCAAACTGACCCAGGTCTGATTCCATGCAATTCATTATGAACTGCACCATTACAATTCAAACTGACCCAGGTCTGATTCCATGCAATTCATTATGAACTGCACCATTACAATTCAAACTGACCCAGGTCTGATTCCATGCAATTCATTATGAACTGCACCATTACAATTCCAAATTATAACAAAACAAAACAAAACACACACACACACACACACACACCTGCTACCTTCTGTTAAACGGATCATCCTAGTAACTTTAACATTTTTATTAACTTGACACTAGTTTATCCCAAGAAAATATTACTGAAGTTGCAAACAGAAAAGCCCTTTTGTTTTTAATGAACAGTCTCCCCACGACACGGCACCTCCAGGCCTACACGCGTTATTCATTCAGTCTGGACTGAACCCTTTCACTGCCAGGGGGAGGGGGATACAAGCTGTTCTACAAAAATATTCCTGATAAAACGAGGGAATCTTCATTTGTGTGGCTTACAATAGGTTAATATGTGGTGTGTATGGTGCCTTATTGTAATTGCGCACAGCTGTTCATTTGCTCATGTAGCTGTGTGTAGTGATGCTGGTGCAGTATGTAATGTATTACTGTTGATTTGCTCATGTAGCTGTGTGTAGTGATGCTGGTGCAGTATGTAATGTATTACTGTTGATTTGCTCATGTAGCTGTGTGTGATGCTGGTGCAGTATGTAATGTATTACTGTTGATTTGCTCGGCGTCGCTGTGTGTAGTGATGCTGGTGCAGTATGTAATGTATTACTGTTGATTTGCTCCTGTAGCTGTGTGTAGTGATGCTGGTGCAGTATGTAATGTATTACTGTTGATTTGCTCATGTAGCTGTGTGTAGTGATGCTGGTGCAGTATGTAATGTATTACTGTTGATTTGCTCATGTAGCTGTGTGTAGTGATGCTGGTGCAGTATGTAATGTTTACTGTTGATTTGCTCATGTCGCTGTGTGTGATGCTGGTGCAGTATGTAATGTATTACTGTTGTTTGCTCATGTAACTGTGTGTAGTGATGCTGGTGCAGTATGTAATGTATTACTGTTGATTTGCTCATGTAGCTGTGTGTAGTGATGCTGGTGCAGTATGTAATGTATTACCGTTGATTTGCCCAATAGCTGTGTGTGATGCTGGTGCAGTATGTAATGTATTACTGTTGATTTGCTCCTGTAGCTGTGTGTAGTGATGCTGGTGCAGTATGTAATGTATTACTGTTGATTTGCTCATGTAGCTGTGTGTAGTGATGCTGGTGCAGTATGTAATGTATTACCGTTGATTTGCTCATGTAGCTGTGTGTGTGATGGTGCAGCATGTAATGTATGTTCATTTGCTGTGTGTGTAGTGATGCTGGTGCAGTATGTAATGTATTACTGTTGATTTGCCCTGTAAAGCTGTGTGTAGTGATGCTGGTGCAGTATGTAATGTATTACCGTTGATTTGCTCATGTAACTGTGTGTAGTGATGCTGGTGCAGTATGTAATGTATTACTGTTGATTTGCTCATGTAGCTGTGTGTAGTGATGCTGGTGCAGTATGTAATGTATTACTGTTGATTTGCTCCTGTAGCTGTGTGTAGTGATGCTGGTGCAGTATGTAATGTATTACTGTTGATTTGCTCATGTAGCTGTGTGTAGTGATGCTGGTGCAGTATGTAATGTATTACTGTTGATTTGCTCATGTAGCTGTGTGTAGTGATGCTGGTGCAGTATGTAATGTATTACTGTTGATTTGCTCCTGTAGCTGTGTGTAGTGATGCTGTTGCAGTATGTAATGTATTACTGTTGATTTGCTCATGTAGCTGTGTGTAGTGATGCTGTTGCAGTATGTAATGTATTACTGTTGATTTGCTCATGTCGCTGTGTGTAGTGATGCTGGTGCAGTATGTAATGTATTACTGTTGATTTGCTCATGTAACTGTGTGTAGTGATGCTGGTGCAGTATGTAATGTATTACTGTTGATTTGCTCATGTCGCTGTGTGTAGTGATACTGGTGCAGTATGTAATGTATTACTGTTGATTTGCTCATGTAGCTGTGTGTGTAGTGATGCTGGTGCAGTATGTAATGTATTACTGTTGATTTGCTCGTAAACTGTGTGTAGTGATGCTGGTGCAGTATGTAATGTATTACTGTTGATTTGCTCCTGTAGCTGTGTGTAGTGATGCTGGTGCAGTATGTAATGTATTACTGTTGATTTGCTCATGTAGCTGTGTGTAGTGATGCTGGTGCAATATGTAATGTATTACTGTTGATTTGCTCATGTAGCTGTGTGTAGTGATGCTGGTGCAGTATGTAATGTATTACTGTTGATTTGCTCATGTAGCTGTGTGTAGTGATGCTGGTGCAGTATGTAATGTATTACTGTTGATTTGCTCATGTAGCTGTGTGTAGTGATGCTGGTGCAGTATGTAATGTATTACTGTTGATTTGCCCTGTAGCTGTGTGTAGTGATGCTGGTGCAGTATGTAATGTATAACTGTTGATTTGCTCATGTAGCTGTGTGTAGTGATGCTGGTGCAGTATGTAATGTATTACTGTTGATTTGCTCATGTAGCTGTGTGTAGTGATGCTGGTGCAGTATGTAATGTCTGTATTACTGTTGATTTGCTCATGTAGCTGTGTGTAGTGATGCTGGTGCAGTATGTAATGTATTACTGTTGATTTGCTCATGTAGCTGTGTGTAGTGATGCTGGTGCAATATGTAATGTATTACTGTTGATTTGCTCATGTAGCTGTGTGTAGTGATGCTGGTGCAGTATGTAATGTATTACTGTTGATTTGCTCATGTAGCTGTGTGTAGTGATGCTGGTGCAGTATGTAATGTATTACTGTTGATTTGCTCATGTAGCTGTGTGTAGTGATGCTGATGCAGTATGTAATGTATTACTGTTGATTTGCTCATGTAGCTGTGTGTAGTGATGCTGGTGCAGTATGTAATGTATTACTGTTGATTTGCTCATGTAACTGTGTGTAGTGATGCTGGTGCAGTATGTAATGTATTACTGTTGATTTGCTCATGTAGCTGTGTGTAGTGATGCTGGTGCAGTATGTAATGTATTACTGTTGATTTGCTCATGTAGCTGTGTGTAGTGATGCTGGTGCAGTATGTAATGTATTACTGTTGATTTGCTCATGTCGCTGTGTGTAGTGATGCTGGTGCAGTATGTAATGTATTACTGTTGATTTGCTCCTGTAGCTGTGTGTAGTGATGCTGGTGCAGTATGTAATGTATTACTGTTGATTTGCTCATGTAGCTGTGTGTAGTGATGCTGGTGCAGTATGTAATGTATTACTGTTGATTTGCTCATGTAGCTGTGTGTAGTGATGCTGGTGCAGTATGTAATGTATTACTGTTGATTTGCTCCTGTAGCTGTGTGTAGTGATGCTGTTGCAGTATGTAATGTATTACTGTTGATTTGCTCATGTAGCTGTGTGTAGTGATGCTGTTGCAGTAAATGTATTACTGTTGATTTGCTCATGTCGCTGTGTGTAGTGATGCTGGTGCAGTATGTAATGTATTACTGTTGATTTGCTCATGTAACTGTGTGTAGTGATGCTGGTGCAGTATGTAATGTATTACTGTTGATTTGCTCATGTAGCTGTGTGTAGTGATGCTGGTGCAGTATGTAATGTATTACTGTTGATTTGCTCATGTAGCTGTGTGTAGTGATGCTGATGCAGTATGTAATATTACTGTTGATTTGCTCATGTAGCTGTGTGTAGTGATGCTGGTGCAGTATGTAATGTATTACTGTTGATTTGCTCATGTAACTGTGTGTAGTGATGCTGGTGCAGTATGTAATGTATTACTGTTGATTTGCTCATGTAGCTGTGTGTAGTGATGCTGGTGCAGTATGTAATGTATTACTGTTGATTTGCTCATAGCTGTGTAGTGATGCTGGTGCAGTATGTAATGTATTACTGTTGATTTGCTCCTGTAGCTGTGTGTAGTGATGCTGGTGCAGTATGTAATGTATTACTGTTGATTTGCTCATGTAGCTGTGTGTAGTGATGCTGGTGCAGTATGTAATGTATTACTGTTGATTTGCTCATGTAGCTGTGTGTAGTGATGCTGGTGCAGTATGTAATGTATTACTGTTGATTTGCTCCTGTAGCTGTGTGTAGTGATGCTGGTGCAGTATGTAATGTATTACTGTTGATTTGCTCATGTAGCTGTGTGTAGTGATGCTGGTGCAGTATGTAATGTATTACTGTTGATTTGCTCATGTCGCTGTGTGTAGTGATGCTGGTGCAGTATGTAATGTATTACTGTTGATTTGCTCATGTAGCTGTGTAGTGATGCTGGTGCAGTATGTAATGTATTACTGTTGATTTGCTCATGTAACTGTGTGTAGTGATGCTGGTGCAGTATGTAATGTATTACTGTTGATTTGCTCATGTAGCTGTGTGTAGTGATGCTGTTGCAGTATGTAATGTATTACTGTTGATTTGCTCATAATCGCTGTGTGTAGTGATGCTGGTGCAGTATGTAATGTATTACTGTTGATTTGCTCATGTAACTGTGTGTAGTGATGCTGGTGCAGTATGTAATGTATTACTGTTGATTTGCTCATGTAGCTGTGTAGTGATGCTGGTGCAGTATGTAATGTATTACTGTTGATTTGCTCCTGTAGCTGTGTGTAGTGATGCTGGTGCAGTATGTAATGTATTACTGTTGATTTGCTCATGTAGCTGTGTGTGTAGTGATGCTGGTGCAGTATGTAATGTATTACTGTTGATTTGCTCATGTAGCTGTGTGTAGTGATGCTGGTGCAGTATGTAATGTATTACTGTTGATTTGCTCCTGTAGCTGTGTGTAGTGATGCTGGTGCAGTATGTAATGTATTACTGTTGATTTGCTCATGTAGCTGTGTGTAGTGATGCTGGTGCAGTATGTAATGTATTACTGTTGATTTGCTCATGTCGCTGTGTGTAGTGATGCTGGTGCAGTATGTAATGTATTACTGTTGATTTGCTCATGTAACTGTGTGTAGTGATGCTGGTGCAGTATGTAATGTATTACTGTTGATTTGCTCATGTAGCTGTGTGTAGTGATGCTGGTGCAGTATGTAATGTATTACTGTTGATTTGCTCCTGTAGCTGTGTGTAGTGATGCTGGTGCAGTATGTAATGTATTACTGTTGATTTGCTCATGTAGCTGTGTGTAGTGATGCTGGTGCAGTATGTAATGTATTACTGTTGATTTGCTCATGTAGCTGTGTGTAGTGATGCTGGTGCAGTATGTAATGTATTACTGTTGATTTGCTCCTGTAGCTGTGTGTAGTGATGCTGGTGCAGTATGTAATGTATTACTGTTGATTTGCTCATGTAGCTGTGTGTAGTGATGCTGGTGCAGTATGTAATGTATTACTGTTGATTTGCTCATGTAGCTGTGTGTAGTGATGCTGGTGCAGTATGTAATGTATTACTGTTGATTTGCTCATGTAACTGTGTGTAGTGATGCTGGTGCAGTATGTAATGTATTACTGTTGATTTGCTCATGTAGCTGTGTGTAGTGATGCTGTTGCAGTATGTAATGTATTACTGTTGATTTGCTCATGTCGCTGTGTGTAGTGATGCTGGTGCAGTATGTAATGTATTACTGTTGATTTGCTCATGTAACTGTGTGTAGTGATGCTGGTGCAGTATGTAATGTATTACTGTTGATTTGCTCATGTAGCTGTGTGTAGTGATGCTGGTGCAGTATGTAATGTATTACTGTTGATTTGCTCATGTAGCTGTGTGTAGTGATGCTGATGCAGTATGTAATGTATTACTGTTGATTTGCTCATGTAGCTGTGTGTAGTGATGCTGGTGCAGTATGTAATGTATTACTGTTGATTTGCTCATGTCGCTGTGTGTAGTGATGCTGGTGCAGTATGTAATGTATTACTGTTGATTTGCTCATGTAGCTGTGTGTAGTGATGCTGGTGCAGTATGTAATGTATTACTGTTGATTTGCTCATGTAACTGTGTGTAGTGATGCTGATGCAGTATGTAATGTATTACTGTTGATTTGCTCATGTAGCTGTGTGTAGTGATGCTGGTGCAGTATGTAATGTATTACTGTTGATTTGCTCATGTCGCTGTGTGTAGTGATACTGGTGCAGTATGTAATGTATTACTGTTGATTTGCTCATGTAGCTGTGTGTAGTGATGCTGGTGCAGTATGTAATGTATTACTGTTGATTTGCTCATGTAGCTGTGTGTTGTGATGCTGGTGTAGTATGTAATGTATTACTGTTGATTTGCTCCTGTAGCTGTGTGTAGTGATGCTGGTGCAGTATGTAATGTATTACTGTTGATTTGCTCATGTAACTGTGTGTAGTGATGCTGGTGCAGTATGTAATGTATTACTGTTGATTTGCTCATGTAGCTGTGTGTAGTGATGCTGGTGCAGTATGTAATGTATTACTGTTGATTTGCTCATGTAACTGTGTGTAGTGATGCTGGTGCAGTATGTAATGTATTACTGTTCATTTGCTCATGTAGCTGTGTGTAGTGATGCTGGTGCAGTATGTAATGTATTACTGTTCATTTGCTCCTGTAGCTGTGTGTAGTGATGCTGGTGCAGTATGTAATGTATTACTGTTGATTTGCTCATGTAGCTGTGTGTAGTGATGCTGGTGCAGTATGTAATGTATTACTGTTGATTTGCTCATGTAACTGTGTGT
Source organism: Huso huso (assembly GCA_036884735.1). Taxonomy (NCBI): domain Eukaryota; kingdom Metazoa; phylum Chordata; class Actinopteri; order Acipenseriformes; family Acipenseridae; genus Huso; species Huso huso. The sequence goes on from JAHFZB010000300.1 coordinate 52,477, forward strand.
AGTGATGCTGGTGCAGTATGTAATGTATTACTGTTGATTTGCTCATGTAGCTGTGTGTAGTGATGCTGGTGCAGTATGTAATGTATTACTGTTGATTTGCTCATGTAGTTGTGTGTAGTGATGCTGGTGCAGTATGTAATGTATTACTGTTGATTTGCTCATGTAGCTGTGTGTAGTGATGCTGGTGCAGTATGTAATGTATTACTGTTGATTTGCTCATGTAACTGTGTGTAGTGATGCTGGTGCAGTATGTAATGTATTACTGTTGATTTGCTCATGTAGCTGTGTGTAGTGATGCTGGTGCAGTATGTAATGTATTACCGTTGATTTGCTCATGTAGCTGTGTGTAGTGATGCTGGTGCAGTATGTAATGTTCAGACTGTTGATTTGCTCATGTAGCTGTGTGTGTGATGCTGGTGCAGTATATATAATGTATTACTGTTGATTTGCTCATGTAGCTGTGTGTGTGATGCTGGTGCAGTATGTAATGTATTACTGTTGATTTGCTCATGTAGCTGTGTGTAGTGATGCTGGTGCAGTATGTAATGTATTACTGTTGATTTGCTCATGTAGCTGTGTGTAGTGATGCTGGTGCAGTATGTAATGTATTACTGTTGATTTGCTCATGTAACTGTGTGTAGTGATGCTGGTGCAGTATGTAATGTATTACTGTTGATTTGCTCATGTAGCTGTGTGTAGTGATGCTGGTGCAGTATGTAATGTATTACTGTTGATTTGCTCATGTAGCTGTGTGTAGTGATGCTGGTGCAGTATGTAATGTATTACTGTTGATTTGCTCATGTAACTGTGTGTAGTGATGCTGGTGCAGTATGTAATGTATTACTGTTGATTTGCTCATGTAACTGTGTGTAGTGATGCTGGTGCAGTATGTAATGTATTACTGTTGATTTGCTCATGTAACTGTGTGTAGTGATGCTGGTGCAGTATGTAATGTCTGTATTACTGTTGATTTGCTCATGTAACTGTGTGTAGTGATGCTGGTGCAGTATGTAATGTATTACTGTTGATTTGCTCATGTAACTGTGTGTAGTGATGCTGGTGCAGTATGTAATGTTCGTATTACTGTTGATTTGCTCATGTAGCTGTGTGTAGTGATGCTGGTGCAGTATGTAATGTATTACTGTTGATTTGCTCATGTAACTGTGTGTAGTGATGCTGATGCAGTATGTAATGTCTGTATTACTGTTGATTTGCTCATGTAACTGTGTGTAGTGATGCTGGTGCAGTATGTAATGTATTACTGATGATTTGCTCATGTAGCTGTGTGTAGTGATGCTGGTGCAGTATGTAATGTATTACTGTTGATTTGCTCATGTAACTGTGTGTAGTGATGCTGATGCAGTATGTAATGTCTGTATTACTGTTGATTTGCTCATGTAACTGTGTGTAGTGATGCTGGTGCAGTATGTAATGTATTACTGTTGATTTGCTCATGTAACTGTGTGTAGTGATGCTGGTGCAGTATGTAATGTATTACTGTTGATTTGCTCATGTAGCTGTGTGTAGTGATGCTGGTGCAGTATGTAATGTATTACTGTTGATTTGCTAATGTAACTGTGTGTAGTGATGCTGATGCAGTATGTAATGTCTGTATTACTGTTGATTTGCTCATGTAACTGTGTGTAGTGATGCTGGTGCAGTATGTAATGTATTACTGATGATTTGCTCATGTAGCTGTGTGTAGTGATGCTGGTGCAGTATGTAATGTATTACTGTTGATTTGCTCATGTAGCTGTGTGTAGTGATGCTGGTGCAGTATGTAATGTATTACTGTTGATTTGCTCACGTAGCTGTGTGTAGTGATGCTGGTGCAGTATGTAATGTATTACTGTTCATTTGCTCATGTAGCTGTGTGTAGTGATGCTGGTGCAGTATGTAATGTATTACTGTTGATTTACTCATGTAACTGTGTGTAGTGATGCTGGTGCAGTATGTAATGTATTACTGTTGATTTGCTCATGTAACTGTGTGTAGTGATGCTGGTGCAGTATGTAATGTATTACTGTTGATTTGCTCATGTAGCTGTGTGTAGTGATGCTGGTGCAGTATGTAATGTATTACTGTTGATTTGCTCATGTAGCTGTGTGTAGTGATGCTGGTGCAGTATGTAATGTATTACTGTTGATTTGCTCATGTAACTGTGTGTAGTGATGCTGGAGCAGTATGTAATGTATTACTGTTGATTTGCTCATGTAGCTGTGTGTAGTGATGCTGGTGCAGTATGTAATGTATTACTGTTGATTTGCTCATGTAGCTGTGTGTAGTGATGCTGGTGCAGTATGTAATGTATTACTGTTGATTTGCTCATGTAACTGTGTGTAGTGATGCTGGAGCAGTATGTAATGTATTACTGTTGATTTGCTCATGTAGCTGTGTGTAGTGATGCTGGTGCAGTATGTAATGTATTACTGTTGATTTGCTCATGTAACTGTGTGTAGTGATGCTGATGCAGTATGTACGTATTACTGTTGATTTGCTCATGTAACTGTGTGTAGTGATGCTGGTGCAGTATGTAATGTATTACTGTTGATTTGCTCATGTAACTGTGTGTAGTGATGCTGGTGCAGTATGTAATGTATTACTGTTGATTTGCTCATGTAACTGTGTAGTAGTGATGCTGGTGCAGTATGTAATGTATTACTGTTGATTTGCTCATGTAACTGTGTGTAGTGATGCTGGTGCAGTATAATGTATTACTGTTGATTTGCTCATGTAGCTGTGTGTAGTGATGCTGGTGCAGTATGTAATGTATTACTGTTGATTTGCTCATATAGCTGTGTGTGGTGATGCTGGTGCAGTATGTAATGTATTACTGTTGATTTGCTCATGTAACTGTGTGTGATGCTGGTGCAGTATGTCCTGTATTACTGTTGATTTGCTCATGTAACTGTGTGTAGTGATGCTGATGCAGTATGTAATGTCTATATTACTGTTGATTTGCTCATGTAACTGTGTAGTGATGCTGGTGCAGTATGTAATGTATTACTGTTGATTTGCTCATGTAGCTGTGTGTAGTGATGCTGGTGCAGTATGTAATGTATTACTGTTGATTTGCTCATGTAGCTGTGTGTAGTGATGCTGGTGCAGTATGTAATGTATTACTGTTGGTTTGCTCATATAACTGTGTGTAGTGATGCTGGTGCAGTATGTAATGTATTACTGTTGATTTGCTCATGTAGCTGTGTGTAGTGATGCTGGTGCGAGTATGTAATGTATTACTGTTGGTTGCTCATGTAGCTGTGTGTAGTGATGCTGGTGCAGTATGTAATGTATTACTGTTGATTTGCTCATGTAACTGTGTGTAGTGATGCTGGTGCAGTATGTAATGTATTACTGTTGATTTGCTCATGTAACTGTGTAGTGATGCTGGTGCAGTATGTAATGTATTACTGTTGATTTGCTCATGTAGCTGTGTAGTGATGCTGGTGCAGTATGTAATGTATTACTGTTGATTTGCTCATGTAGCTGTGTGTGTAGTGATGCTGGTGCAGTATGTAATGTATTACTGTTGATTTGCTCATGTAGCTGTGTGTAGTGATGCTGGTGCAGTATGTAATGTATTACTGTTGATTTGCTCATGTAACTGTGTGTGTGATGCTGGTGCAGTATGTAATGTATTATGTTGATTTGCTCATAAACTGTGTGTAGTGATGCTGGTGCAGTATGTAATGTATTACTGTTGATTTGCTCATGTAACTGTGTAGTGATGCTGGTGCAGTACAAAAATGTATTACTGTTGATTTGCTCATGTAGCTGTGTGTAGATGCTGGTGCAGTATGTAATGTATTACCGTTGATTTGCTCACCCAATCGTGTGTAGTGATGCTGGTGCAGTATGTAATGTATTACTGTTGATTTGCTCATGTAACTGTGTGTAGTGATGCTGGTGCAGTATGTAATGTATTACTGTTGACGGCTCATGTCGCTGTGTGTAGTGATGCTGGTGCAGTATGTAATGTATTACTGTTGATTTGCTCCGTAGCTGTGTGTAGTGATGCTGTTGCATGTATGTAATTACTGTTGATTTGCTCATGTAACTGTGTGTAGTGATGCTGGTGCAGTATGTAATGTATTACTGTTGATTTGCTCATGTAACTGTGTGCTTGTAGTGATGCTGGTGCAGTATGTAATGTATTACTGTTGATTGCTCATGTAGCTGTGTGTAGTGCTGGTGCAGTATGTAATGTATTACCGTTGATTTGCTCTATGTAGCTGTGTGTAGTGATGCTGGTGCAGTAATAAATGTATTACTGTTGATTTGCTCATGTAGCTGTGTGTAGTGATGCTGGTGCAGTATGTAATGTATTACTGTTGATTTGCTCATGTAGCTGTGTGTAGTGATGTTGGTGCAGTATGTAATGTATTACTTTGATTTGCTCATGTAGCTGTGTGTGTAGTGATGCTGGTGCAGTATGTAATGTATTACTGTTGATTTGCTCATGTAGCTGTGTGTAGTGATGCTGGTGCAGTATGTAATGTATTACTGTTGATTTGCTCATGTAGCTGTGTGTAGTGATGCTGGTGCAGTATGTAATGTATTACTGTTGATTTTGTCATGTAACTGTGTGTAGTGCTGGTGCAGTATGTAATGTATTACTGTTGATTTGCTCCATGTAGTGTGTGTGTATGCTGTTGGTGCAGTATGTAATGTATTACTGTTCATTTGCTCATGTAGCTGTGTGTAGTGATGTTGGTGCAGTATGTAATGTATTACTGTTGATTGCTCATGTAGCTGTGTGTAGTGATGCTGGTGTAGTATGTAATGTATTACTGTTGATTTTGCTCCTGTAGCTGTGTAGTGATGCTGGTGCAGTATGTAATATATTACTGTTGATTTGCTCATGTAGCTGTGTGTAGTGATGCTGGTGGTATGTAATATTACTGTTGATTTGCTCATGTGTGTGTGTAGTGATGCTGGTGCAGTATGTAATGTATTACTGTTCATTTGCTCCTGTAGCTGTGTGTAGTGATGCTGGTGCAGTATGTAATGTATTACTATTGATTTGCTCATGTAGCTGTGTGTAGTGATGCTGGTGCAGTATGTAATGTATTACTGTTGATTTGCTCATGTAACTGTGTGTAGTGATGCTGGTGCAGTATGTAATATATTACTGTTGATTTGCTCGTAGCTGTGTGTGATGCTGGTGCAGTATGTAATGTATTACTGTTGATTTGCTCATGTGGCTGTGTGTAGTGATGCTGGTGCAATATGTACGTATTACTGTTGATTGCTCATGTAGCTGTGTGTAGTGATGCTGGTGCAGTATGTAATATTACTGTTGATTTGCTCATATAACTGTGTGTAGTGATGCTGGTGCAGTATGTAATACTGTTGATTTGCTCATGTAGCTGTGTGTAGTGATGCTGGTGCAATATGTATTACTGTTGATTTGCTCATGTAGCTGTGTGTAGTGATGCTGGTGCAGTAAATGTATTACTGTTCATTGCTCATGTAACTGTGTGTAGTGATGCTGGTGCAGTATGTAATGTATTACTGTTGGTTTGCTCATGTAGCTGTGTGTAGTGATGCTGGTGCAGTATGTAATACGTACTGTTGATTTGCTCATGTAGCTGTGTGTAGTGATGCTGGTGCAGTATGTAATGCATTACTGTTGATTTGCTCATGTAGCTGTGTGTAGTGATGCTGGTGCAATATGTAATGTATTACTGTTGATTTGCTCATGTAGCTGTGTGTAGTGATGCTGGTGCAGTATGTAATGTATTACTGTTGATTTGCTCATGTAGCTGTGTGTAGTGATGCTGGTGCAGTATGTAATGTATTACTGTTGATTTGCTCATGTCGCTGTGTGTAGTGATGCTGGTGCAGTATGTAATGTATTACTGTTGATTTGCTCATGTAACTGTGTGTGATGCTGGTGCAGTATGTAATGTATTACTGTTGATTTGCTCATGTAGCTGTGTAGTGATGCTGGTGCAGTATGTAATGTATTACTGTTGATTTGCTCATGTCGCTGTGTGTAGTGATGCTGGTGCAGTATGTAATGTATTATGTTGATTTGCTCATGTAACTGTGTGTAGTGATGCTGGTGCAGTATAATGTATTACTGTTGATTTGCTCATGTAACTGTGTGTAGTGATGCTGGTGCAGTATGTAATGTATTACTGTTACCGTGTGCCATGTAGCATGCAGTGATTGCCTGTTTTCTATACTGTATCTGTAAACAATAAAGTCCATTTAAATGCTTATTACAGTTACACTGTCTGTTTTTTTCTGTGTTTCTCGATGTATCGCTGCCCTCATTATAACCTACAGGATTTATACTGGACCCTGACACCCCTGATAAAACCAGGGAATGGTTGTACAGTATTTGTTAGCCTATGTGTTTTCTCTGGGTCTCTTGCTGTATTGTGGCCCTCGATATACATTGCATTTATATTGACACCGACACACTCGATATATGGAGTGGGTGGTGCAGTGTGTGTTTGGCTTGCCATATAAAAAAATGATTTAATTGATTGATGAGTGAGTATCGGGCTCAGTGTGACTGATTAATGAGGAGAGTATCAGTGATTGATTGATGAGTGATATGGGTCTCAGTGTGATTGATTGATTGATGAGTGAGTATCAGGCTTCAGTGATTGATTGATTGATGGTATCAGGCCTCTGTGGATTGATTGATTGATGAGTGAGTATCAGGCTCTGTGTGATTGATTGATTGATTGATGAGAGTGGTGTGGATCGATTGATGAGTGCGTATCGGGCTCCGTGTGATTGATTGATGAGTGTGTTTCGGGCCCAGTGTGATTGATTGATGAGACAGAATCAGGCCTGTGTAATTGATTGATGAGAGTATCAGGCTCAGTGTGATTGATTGATGAGATTGAATCAGGCTCTGTGTGATTGATTGATGAGAGTATCAGGCTCAGTGTGATTGATTGATGAGTGAGTATCAGGCCTAGTGTGAGTGTTTGATGAGACAGAATTCAGGCTCTGTGTGATTGATTGATGAGAGAGTATCAGGCTCATGTGACTGATTGATGAGAGATCAGCCTCAGTATGATTGATTGATGAGAGACTATCAGGCTCCATGTGATTGATTGATGAGGAGTATCAGGCTCCGTGTATTGATTGATGAGTGAGTATCAGGCTCAGTGTGAGTGATTGATGAGACAGAATCAGGCTCCATGTGATTGATTGATGAGAGTAATGTCTCACCTGGTGCCTTGTCTCCCGGGTATCCAGGCAGACCAGGGACTCAGTTTACCTGAAAAGAACCAAGTTTAACACTGGGAGAGTAATGCAACACCAATAATACAATTAAATCAGTGTTGAAAATACAGTTCATTCAGGCATTAAATTAAAAGATATTTCAGTTACTACAGAATGGTTTAAAATTTTAGCCTTTTAATAACTAGTCAAACCAGCCATCTGTTGTTTTTTTTACTACTACTACTACTACTACTACTAATAATAATAATAATAATAATAAAAATAATAATAATAATAATAATAATAATGCATCCTGTTTAAAAGGACCCTCCGGTGTATTGTGTTAGAACCCCCTGCATCTTTCTCCTCACTTCTCTCCAACCAGTCCAATTGGACCCAGTTCCCCTGGGGTCCGACTCTGCCTTTGGGACCCTCCGGACGTCCTCCCCTCTCTGACCAGGCACACCGGCTCCCCTGCAACCAGACAGGGACACTCAATAATCAATCAAACCTGATCGAATATTAATCACTAACCAATCACACTCATCAAAAGTAAAAACTGCGATAACCAATCACACTCACCAACAAGCAAGCACACTCACGATAACCAATCACACTCACCAACAAGCAAACAAACACCTCAACATAACCAATCACACTTCACCAACAAGCAAACACACCACGATAACCAATCACACTCACCAACAAGCAAAACACTCACGATAACCAATCACACTCACCAACAAACAAGGCAAACACACTCACGATAACCAATCACACTCACCAACAAGCAAACACACTCCGATAACCAATCACACTCACCAACAAACAAACACTCACGATAACCAATCACACTCACCAACAAGCAAACACACTCCACCGTTAACCAATCACACTCACCAACAAGCAAGCAAACACACTCCACGATAACCAATCACACTCACCAACAAGCGTACACTCACGATAACCAATCACACAACAAGCAAACACACTCACGATAACCAATCACACTGACCAACAAGCAAACACACTCACGATAACCAATCACACCACCAAATAAGCAAGCACACTCACGATAACCAATCACACTAACCAACAAGTAAACACTCATGATAACCAATCACACTCACCAACAAGCAAACACACTCCACGATAACCAATCACACTCACCAACAAGCAAACACATCACGATAACCAATCACACCTATCAACAAGCAAAAACATTCACCCGACATCAATCACTCTCATCAGTAACCAACATTGATATTCAATGCAAGTATTCAATTATAATGTGTGCCCCAAAAGTTATCAACAGGGATCCTAGAATCCATTTGCAGAAAAACACAGACTTTCTATGCTGTCTGAGAATTTTTGTTTCACACTTGCAAAAAAGCATGAAAGGCTTTTTTTGTTTGTTTGTTTGATAAACCAATCAATACACTTATCATATATAATCATCAATACAGGCACTTTGCTTTAAATTTAGTGAACATACTTGTTCAATAAAACTGCTTCTGAGCGAGGCGACCGTCAGTGTCACATTCATGCTGAAACGTAGCTGCATTTACTTCAGTATCCAGTGCGTTTTTACTATTCAACAAGCTGTTAAAGATCCCGAAAACGATAAAAAATCACCCTGAATAAATTAGTTTGGCAATAGCCATCGACGTGACGAAGACTAACTCGAGATAAACTAATATAAATATAATTTATTTTTATTATTATTACTACACAGATGGCTTTGTAATGTTTAAAGTAAATGGTACATTTGTTTATATTGATTGATGGCACTCTGGTGAGTTTGTAAACATCCTTCAATTTGAAAGTGTACCAATAAATACTTTTGTAAAAACCTCCTGTTATTCAGTACCGCTTGTCATCTTATAATGTGATGCAGGGGGGGGCACCAATTTTAGTGTTTTATTTTAATTGAGGAATAATGTAATTTTCTTTTTTTTTTGTAGAACTTTTTCATTGCGGAAAAACTAGGGATCCTGGTTATCAGTAAATAGGTAATACTGATAATCAATAGCAGTATTATCACTGATCAACTGCCCATAAATCAGTGCTTAATATATGATCAAAGATTATTATCGGTTATCAAAACTGAACACAAATATTAGTAACTTACAAACCACAGTAATGATCAATAAAAGCTGTCAATATGGTGATTATAATCAACATAAATTATCAATATGAATAAAATATTTACCACAATCTTTACTGGTGATGGGGAAAATAATTAATATGCTTAATCAATAACTGATAATCAATATAAAAAAAGAAATTATATCGTTAGTGATTGACAAAAAATATCAAGTAATCAAAATGAGAATTCTAAGATTTGCAAAACATAGCTGTCAGTGTTGGTGATTAGTAAATACGAATAATGCATATTAATATTACAGTTAATAATGAAAATAAGTGATCAGATTGAAATGTTGCTAAGCAATGCAGACACAGTGTATTCTCCTTTGAATATCTGTGTACTGTGTTAAAATAAAAATCAAGGAAACAGCCTGCAGAATGTTGTGAATTCCCACTGTGTGTTTATATAAAATCCCAACCCAAGAATATGCAGTTACACCATTCAGCCACCTATACTGGGGGAGGCACTGTGCGCTATGTGTTAAAATCCTATTGGCAGGATTAAAAAAAAAATACAGTGTTATTGTATCAAACTCGTGGTATAGTAACAAGTGCTTTAGCAGCAAGTGATTTGCAAACGAAATGTGTTAATTAAATCAATCCGTTAATGCTTTGAAATTGAGTCGATGAGGTCTCGTATGAACACATTTTCGTTAAAAAGCTTAATTGCCGCAGGTCACGACATCACTCTGTCTAGACTTTTACATAAGAGGAACCTCGTCAATCAAAATGTACGTTAACAAGATCAAGAAAAATGAATGAAAGCAGAATTCGTTGTTATGGAAATTATGGAAATTAGTATAATAGCTTAGACGGTCTCCCATCAGAGAGCAGCAGCCAAATGGAAATGAAGAATAATGGGAATATTTTTTGTGTATAATTTGTAATAATTTCATTAATAAATGCATTTTTGTCATGCAGAATGTACAATTATTTAGAACACTTCACACATAAAAATGCCGATTTATGATTATCTGGCGTGTGGCAAAAAATGACCAAAATGGATTAAAAAAAAAAAATAAAAATGAATGAACACAATACTAAACCCCAATGCTCACCCTCATGGGATATTGTGCCAGCTACCACACAACTCTTTTAATGTGCATTTTTGAAATCTTTTTTTTTGGTTAAAAAGAAAAAATACTGCTTTCATCTACTGTATGTATATTGGTTGAATTTATATTTTCTAATTTTGTATGTATTTAGCATGTGATTGTAAAGGTTTAAATAAATATGTTTGAAGTGCCATTTGTGTTTGTAGTTGTTAGTTATATTATACATGTATACTGTGTGTGTCATTATAGATTTATTAAGCTTTTAAATTAATCAATACACAATACACAATCTTGTTTATAAAGAAACTCAACATGATTAGAAGTAGCCTCCGAACACTTACAGTATTATATTATAAGAACATTTTATATGAATACAAACGTGTGAAAGTGACATAAAGTGAGGTGGGAGTCTATCATTACAAATACTTTATTGTAATTTCTAATATGCTGTTTTCTATACCAAGACTTCAGTTGTATAATTCAAATAAAATCTACAGTACAGGTCAGCTGTCATATAATATAATGCTTGCAGAATTCAAATAGGCTTCAGTTGATTGCTAATTTATTGGTAGTAACATTAACTGAAAGCAAACAACGGGTTTATCATTTAACTAATACAACCCACGTTCTGTAAGGTTACAAATGGATAAAACAATTGAATAAATCTCCTTCATAACCACAAGTATAACAAATGATAAAATACATTCATAACACAAATATTGAATTACCTAGGTAGTCTGTAAGAAATGATCCTGTACTCTCTCTCTCTGTATCGTCATACACAGTCCGGGTCTGTTCAATTTCTGTTTCAAGCGAGTTATGTACTTTTTTCGTTAATTAAACCTCCTTTTCAACATGCAAATTAACTCCTGATAAATGATGATAATTAACACGGTTTGTTTTTAAATTCCCACGTAAACAAAGAAATAATGCAAGAAGCCCTGCTCATTAAGATCAAAACATTATTTTGTAAATCAGCATAATATTCGGACGAGTATTTAATAACGAAATAGGCATAACGACCGCGCTTGAAAATGCCAAAAGCAATGCTGCATACCGCTTTTGATTAACAATGAGTTATTATTTACCAACTTTTGAAAATCCTGCCCAATTTGAACTAAACAGGAGAGAAGTAACTTACTGATAATCAATAATTAATAGTATATAAAATCATCTCTCACCCGGGTCTCCCTTCACTCCTAAGTTCCTTAAACCTGGGAACCCGCTCACCCTGAAAACCAGACACAGTTATTAACACTTGAAAATGCAAATAGCACGACCTGTGTTATAACAGCACCCCTGCCAGCTCCTGTTCATTTCATAGGAATCAGACACAGCCCACCTTTCTCCCTTGTGTCCCTTCAGCCCACGGACACCTTCCGCCCCTAAACCAGACGAGACACAGGGACAGTGATGAGTGTGTTAGTGCTCATGTTAATGACCTTCACTACAGTCCAGGACAGGATAAGGCAGCGTATTATAGGCTTTGTTATTAATACTTGTATTGTAACACTTGAAATGTATTTGTTATTTATTGTAAGTCGCCTGGATAAGGGCGTTCATAAGAAATAAATAATAATAATAATAATAATAACACGCAGCAAAAATCCAGCGGTGTGCTTAATCATTAACAAACTTATTTAGTCCATTGTCAATTTCATTGAAAAGGGCTGAGGCGTGACTGATTGTGATGTCACTGTTCTGAACAGAATTGCAGTGGAATGGAATTCCAAGAGGTGTCACAGGTGATTTTTTTTAAAGCTGGTGGACGCCATCGTACTGATATGAAAACACATCACGGTAAAACTGAAAGCGGCACGGTGATGTCATGAATAGGGCTCTCTCTGTTTTGATACAGAACATAAGAACATAAGAAAGTTTACAAATTGAGAGGCCATTCGGCCCATCTGCTCGCTTTAGTTGTTAGTAGCTTATTGATCCCAGAATCATCAAGCAGCTTGAAGGATCCCAGGGTGTCAGCTTCAACAACATTACTGGGAGTTGGTTCCAGACCTCCACAATTCTCATGTAAAAAAGTGCCTCCTATTTTCTGTTCTGAATGCCCCTTTATTCATCTCCATTTGTTCCTGGTCCTTGTTTCTTTTTTCAGGTCGAAAAAGTCCCTGGTCGACATTGTCTATACCCTTTAGAATTTTTGAGTGCTTGAATCAGATCACCGAGTAGTCTTCTTTGTTCAAGAATAGATTCAATTCTTTTTAGCCTGTCTGCATACGTATATGCCTTTTTAAAACAGGATAATTCTGGTTGCTCTTCTTTGCACCTTTTCTAGAGCAGCAATATTTGTTTGTACGAGGTGACCAGAACTGAACACAATATTCTAGGTGAGGTCTTGCTAATGCATTGTAAAGTTTTACATTACTTCCCTTTGATTTAAATTCAACACTTCACAATATATCCGGAAAGCATCCTGTTGGCCTTTTTTATAGCTTTCCCACATTGTCTAGATGAAGACATTTGAGTCAACATAAACCCTAGGTCTTTTTCATAGATTCTTCTTCACCCCAGTACCCTATATGATATTTTTAATGCACATTTTTATTGCCTGCATGCAATACCTACAGTTTTCTCTATTAAATGTCATTTGCCATGTGTCTGCTCAGTTCTGAATGTGCTCTGATTGGCTGAAAAGATCCTGAGCAGTCTATCATTATATATATAAATGCTGAAAGATCTGAATATTTGTTTATAATCACTAGATTTTTCATTTGGAATCTTGCATTTATTGAAATAAGACTCTCATTCTCTCTGCTCTGAATCACACCACGCTTTGTTTAGAGATGATGGAGCTCGATGATAGTATAGTCCTTCATTCAGCTGTTTGATTCAGATTAAACATCTTTCCAATACATTGTGCTTCATGTGTGAGCGAATACTCTCTGAACACACGCAGAGCGCTTGTTGTGTTTATTTCACTCCGGAGGTAAACAGACCCCGACAGCCAATCAAATACTCACCTTTTACACCACGCGGGTCCTGATAGCCAATAGGACCCTGAGGGCCGTGGGACCCCTGTTAGACAAAAGAGAAGAAATATGGAACAGCTACTTGGTACCCGACAATTAGGGCAAGGAAATAAAATCTAAGACAGAGTCTGAACCGCATGCACCCTGGAGATTCTGTGAGAGGGATGCAGCCCCTGCACCGCACAGTGCAGCTCTGTTCATGGTCTCTGAGGCAACTGGAGCCCACCTACCTGGTTCCCCCAGTCCGGATGGCCCCTTGCCTGGGTGCCCCCAGATGAGAAGCAGTCAGTCAGTGATTAGTGGTTAGATGCACTGGGTGCTCTGTGGAAACACTATACAGATACCCAAATCAAGCCATTCATTAAAACACCAACACTATAATTTTACAATTTTTAACTTTTTCATCTTTGACGGATGGCATTGTCGGGATAGTCTCACAATGAACTCTGTATTTCCTAAATTTTCCACTTAAATTGCTCATCCAGTGTTTTCAGATTATCGTGTTGGCCTTCCCCCGCAGGTTATCCCATTGCTGGCCTCTCCTCCCTGCCTGTAATCACTGCAAGCATGCTATCTCACTGTGCCTCTTATTTCACTGCAAGCAGTTATCTCACTGCAAGCCTCTTTATTTCACCGTGTTTCAGCTTATTTCACTGCAAGCACATGCTATCTCACTGCAAGCCTCCTTATTTCACCAAGCATGCTATCTCACGTGCCTCTTATTTCACTAGCATGCTATCTCACTGCAAGTCTCTTATCTGGCTGCAAGCATGCTATCTCACTGCAAGCATGTTATCTCACTGCAAGCATGCTATCTCACTGCAAGCCTCTTATTTCTCTGCAAGCATGCTATCTCACTGCAAGCTCTTATTTCACTGCAAGCATGTTATTCACTGAAAGCCCTTATTTCACTGCTAGCATGCTATCTCACAAGCCTCTTATTTCAGTGCAAGTGCTATCTTCACTGCAAGCCTCTTATTTCACCGCATATGCCATCTCACTGCAAGTCTCTTATCTTCACTGCAAGCATGTTATCTCACCAAGCATGCTATCTCACTGCAAGTCTCTTATCTCACTGCAAGCATGCTATCTCACTGCAAGTCTCTTATCTCACTGCAAGCATGCTATCTCACTGCAAGTCTCCCTCCCTTCCTATAATCTTCCTGCAGTAGCTCCTACTATCTGCTATCAAACTGCAGGCCCTGTCTGTTATTCAGGCTGTACTCACAGGGGGTCCATCGGCTCCTGACATTCCCGGCAGTCCTGGTTTCCCGACCGGCCCCTGGAACACAGTGACAGAGAGGGTGGATTAGAGAGCACAGCAGACACACAGCGTGTCCCAGAGCAGGATCCGGAGCCCAGTCTAAACTGGATTTAATGTGCTGAGCCTCTCACCTTCTCCCCCGGGGGTCCCGTCGCTCCCTGAGGTCCTGGCATACCCTGAAAGAGAGGACAGCATTAAACACACTCAACAGGAAAGGAACTGTATAATGTAATCTTGTTCATATCTAAAAAATAATATATAATATATACAATTGTAAAAGGTGCTTGTTGTGTGAGTGGTAATGTATATACACAGTAAGACTGTCCCATGTCAAATATGTGTGTGCATGTGAAGGTCCTGTTCACACAACTGTTTTTTTGTTTTGAGTTTTGGGTTTAAAAACATTGAGTTTTTTAAAATTCTCTGAGATTAAAAGGCCTTTGACACCCCCTGAAACAGCTGAAACAGAATTCACATATCAATATAGCAATAACACTCAATAGAGGAATGACACTCAATAGAGCAATGACACTCGATAGAGAGGAATAACACTCAGTAGAGCGGAATAACACTGAATAGAGAAGAATAACACTCGATAGAGAGGAATAACACTCAATAGAGAGGAATAACACTCAATAGAGAGGAATAACACTCAATAGATCAATAACTCAATAGATCAATAACACTCACTAGAGAGCAAAAACACTCAATAGAGAACAAGAACACTCAATAGAGGGTATGGAACCTGAAACAACCGATCTGATTGGTCAACCAAAGTTCCAGCCATCCATATTTATGATGTATATGGACAGTTGGGACCTTTTCACATGAAAAACCACTACGCTGTCAGAACTGACCAACTGCCTGAAAATATGAATGAGGGAGACAGAGACAGGCAGAGGACAGACAGAGACAGTGTTTGTGTGTGACTGACCTGGTTCCTGATGTCCCTTGCTGTCCTGGGGTCCGGGTTCTCCTTGTGGCCCCCAGAGACCTGCCCAGAGAAATACTCAGAAAAGATAGTTCTGATCAAACCTGTCATCTTTACAGGACTGTGTGTAGTCCCAAGATCTCACACCTGCTGCTAGCTGGCTCTGAACAAACTGGTGTTTAAACTGAAATTCTGTCATCTGGAATTAGTATAAAATATAAATTAATACATGTAAATAGTAATATACATAAAAATGATATTACCGTATATAAGAGTAGTCTATACATCTCTCATGGCTGAGCAAAGAGTGACTGAACCTTATATATCTACAGCTATCATGTAAACTCTTTATTTATTTGTAGTTATTTTATAGAAATTCCTATTGTAGTGATCAACACAAATATAGGTGCACTGATCGACTTACAAGATTTCCTTTAGGCCCATGAGGTCCATCACTCCACGACGCACACCCTGCAGTGAGAAACACAGCAGGAAGAGTTAGCGAAGACCTCCCACATTGAACTAGTCTAATAACGAGGAGGCTATCTGGGTGAGGGAACAGAGACCTCCACATGAACCAGCTCACGAATCGAGAGGAGGCCATTCAGCAGGAGGAGCAACAGAGACCACATTGAACTAGCTCACGAACGAGAGGAGGCCATTCAGCAGGAGGAGCTAATAGAGACCTCCACATTGAACTAGCTTCGAACGAGAGGAGGCCATTCATTCAGGAGGAGCAACAGAGACCTCCACATTGAACTAGTTTCACGAACAAGAGGAGGCCATTCAGCAGGAGGAGCTCAGGAGACTCTCCACATTGAACTAGTCACCAACAAGAGGAGCTATTCGACCATCAGTGCTGCCGTTCCTAGAGCTCTTAATCCAAAAACGCTGTCAGTTTGGGTCTTAAAGGATCCCACTGTTTTCAGTAATTGAATGATAACTGCTGAATAATAATCTGATGGAAGAAGAACACAAGCTAGCCGGACTCGTGCATTTCTAGGTTGTTACCCCTATCAGAATGTTATCAGAAGGAAGTGGTTAAGAACCTGTACTGCTGCATACTATTTAAAGTGGAAGGAGGTGGTGAGGTACCACAGGGGTCCAGGAATACCAGGGGGTCCTTTAGGTCCAAGCAGTCCACGGGTCCCTAGAACAGGGCACAGACAGACAGACACACAGTGACACAGAGAGACAGTGAAGTTAGCACAGTGAGGCTCCTTGACCCTTCATAAGAAAAGTGCACAGGCAGACAGGTTGATGAATGACTGGATGAGTGGAGACAGACAGTTGTAAATGAGCGGAGCAAGGGTGAAACTCATAAGAAGTCAAGTAGACATTTTTTCAGCTAGAGCCTTCACCAGAGTGTGTGGGTGAATGGAGCCAGGTGGGCTGGGTGATGGACCTGACATAGA
The DNA here is from genome assembly GCA_036884735.1 of Huso huso. NCBI lineage: Eukaryota > Metazoa > Chordata > Actinopteri > Acipenseriformes > Acipenseridae > Huso > Huso huso. Next base: position 69,465 of record JAHFZB010000300.1, read on the forward strand.
GACCAGAGCTGTGCAATCTGGGCTAGACAGAAATTGGGTAAAAGTAAGAAAATACATATCAGGAGAATAAAAACAGTTAAATGGATGAATGGATAAATAGATGGATAAACCCATGGCTGGTTGGTTGGGTGGACATACAGATCAATGAATAGAATGCAAGACAGGCCAGTGGTTGGCTTGATGGAGTTCAGAGGATGGATGGATGTAGACACTGATGGATGAGGCTAGATGTGCAGTGGGTGAATGGACAGGCAGCTCAATGAATGAATGATTGGGTGGCTGGCCATTCAGATGCAATGGTCAATTGACATAGGAGTCGCTGGATAAAAAGCTAGACTTGACATGATGCATGGGAATGAAATGGGCGACAATGGACAGAAACAAAAAGGCTGGACTTGGAATGGATGAATGAGTAAACAGACAAATGAAACAGACAGACAGACAGACAGACAGACAGATGGATGAATGGACATTGATGAATCAAAGAATACAAAATAAAAATGAAACCAATGACTAGACAGAGACATAGAAATAGACAGATGGACATAGAGATTGATAAATAGGAAGCTAGACATGAAAAATGAAATAAATGACAAGACAGACTGTTGTGTTGTGAGAACAGAGGAAACGTAATTTAATCCAACAGGTTTTATTCAGCAACACAGCAGCAAGCAGCATGAGCGGTGAAGTCAGTCACACACGTTTTCTCTCTTTCACTTCCTGTGTAGTATACATGCATAGTGACATCTACTGTCCTTTTGCAGTAGAACACCACATACTCCCTTTTTTTAAACAAATTGCATTACCTGTTTATTGTAAACTACAAGCAAAATGAAATTATATCACGCTAGCATTCTAACATTACGTAAATTTGTATATAAGTAAACAAGTAATTATTAAACGGGTATTATTAACTCAAATAAACATAACTAAAGACTAGAATTTTTTTTCTTTACATTACATAGTCTTTAGGCAGCAGGCTGGTGTCTGGCAGCACATCTGTCAGACGCAATCAACTGTTGTCTCTCGCACTGGCGATGGTCCGAGAAATCATCAGTAACAGGATGGTGATCTGGGAGCATTCTCTGTTTCTCCGCTAACCAACAGGTGAAAAGTAAGTATTCCAAATTCATCCATCTGACATTTTGTAGGTATGGTCCTTTTCAACGATCTTTGAGAGGAGGTGTAAACTTTGAGTCTAATTTTCGTAGTATTCCAGGTTTTCTAACCTCATGAACCATCCAATATTCAAAGGTTGGTCCTGCCCTCTGCGCTCGCCTGTACTGTTTGTATTTTTTGTTTCTGTCAAACAGTATTTGCCATATCCAGCGAAGATCGCCGACAGACTTGCATTTGTGAACCGGCAAATGTAGCTTTGTATGTATTTCTGTCCCATGCAGTAGTTCAGCAGGCGATCTCTGTGTTGTGGCATGGCGAGTAGTCAGGTTTTGCAGAAACGCTGTTGTGAATGTTTTCCAAGCTTTACCTTCTAAGGTAGCTGTGTGAAGGTTCTCTTCAGACTTCTGTTAAAGTGTTCAATTCTCAGTTCTCTTGAGGATAGTACACTGAAGACTTTCTGTATGATATTTCTTCAGAAAAGTGTCAAATTCAGTGAAGTGAATTGAGTTCCGCTAGTGGATCATTAGTTTAAAATATTCACTGCGAACAAATTAAAACAATCATGTTCTGGGTCCTAAATGGCTGTGGGAATTATTATGCACTTGTAGCAGTAGTGTTGTTTTCATTTTTTCCTCACCTGTGCCATTTATAGAGCCCAGCCCCACCTTTTACCAGTCTTTTTATTAGCTAAACAATTTTGTACCGTTTACTTTATATTTTAAATATTCATAAAATATCTATAAAACACATAAATATAAAAAGGAGTAGTTTCAATATTTTCTTTACCCTGTGCTCTCTCTCTGCAAGGGTTGCATTTGTTTTCAGGACGTATTGTTATTATAATCAATATTCAGGGGACCGCCCAAATAAAACTTGGTGGCCTAAACGGTACACAGAGTCAAATATGAGCACGCTTTTCCGCAAGACTTAATAAAAACAATAACGCCAGGGTATACATTAAAATAGTACAAGCATTGCACACTTTATAAAAGACATTACCACATGAGGGGCCCTCGTCATCAATTGCTAGCTAATTGTTCAAGTTGGAAGCAAACGACCACTTATTAACTTTTGTGTCGAGCTGCAGTGTCCCTGCACCTCGGTAACACTGTGATGGGCTACTGAGGATACGGTGTTCTCTCCTGTTTAGTCATTTGTTTTATATATGTATATTATCTCAGCCACAACTCCAGTAAAATATAGTGACGCATCGTATACTTGCAATCACTATATACCACCTGCACCATTTAATAAAGTATAAAGCAAATTTCCTGCTCTGATTGGTTCATCTGTCCTGTCACCATCTTGGGCAACTAATGCGCCGAATGTCATGAATTTAAGACATGAACCAATCACAATTGGATTCGCTGGTTACTATAGCTACCGCTTTCAACTTAGTAGGCGGTACTAAACGGAAGCAAACTTGGTTTATCGTATCTGTTCGTGTCAAAGTAACCAAAGATTTCTATATAGAAGAACTTTTAAAGTAACTGCTTAACAAAAACCTTGAGAAGACGCCGTAGTCCCACAGGCTTAGGAACATTGGCAGTTCAGTAGTCTGGACCCAATTTTTGCAGTCCCGGCGCCCTGCATGCTCTGGAGTCAGGTTTCAGTCGGCCAGTGAAATGACATGTCCCAAGAAAGACCATTCTGTTTGTGTAAAGCGACATTTAGCAAAGTTCAGTTTCAGCCCGCTCTGTTGATGGCGTAGCACGGCCTGTAGGTGTTCTTTTCGTTCTTCAGGGGTCTCTCCAAACACAATGACGTCATCCAGATAACACTGTACTCCGGCTACATGAATGGCTGACATCATCCTTGAAACAGCTGGGTGCTGATGCAGTCCTATGGCACACATTTAAAACGGAGCCGCCCATCCTGTGTAATAAATGTCAGAGGGTCCCTGCTGTCCTCGTAGCATCATAGTGGTACTCACCAGCAAACCAGTGTAGAAACATCTCCGCCCGCCGACGTTCTGCAAACACTTCTTCCATGTGTGGAAGTGGATGGCCTCAATCACCACTACTTTATTGGGCTCTCTTAAGTCCATGCATAGATGAATACCTCCGCCTTCATCGTTACACAATCCCAGAAACCCATTCAGAGGATTCAATGTTTCAATCATCATTCTATACCAGCTTTTTAAGTTCCTGTTACCCATCTCTCACTGAGAATGGTGAAAGGCCGCAAAATCTGGGCTGTATTGGAGTCACATTAGTCGGGTTTTATTTTATGCAAATCCCTTTAGCACAGCCTCGGCACTTGCAATTGCCAGAGGCTGGCATCTGCATGTCAAGAATGCACGGTAGTTATGCTACCAGCGAGCAACACAAATTGAAACGAAGCGCACAATGA
>JAHFZB010000301.1:0-71678 GCA_036884735.1 Huso huso
GTCCTGCTCTGAGCATCTCAGTGAATGACCCCACTCAACAACACGCTCAGTCCTGCTCTGAGCAGCTCAGTGAATGAACCCACTCAACGACACATTCAGTCCTGCTCCCTCTGAGCAGCTCAGTTACTTAACACACCCAATGACTTGAAGGTGACATCATAAAGGAAAGTGATGTTATAATGTCTCTGGCAGTGTATTTTCAGCAGAATCTTCATTGCAGTGATTTACTCCTGAGAGGTAAATTCACAGAGTTTCTGTTCCCTGGGTATTTATTTATAAGATCAATTTACATGCATTGTAATTGAGGTATGTATAATAAATACACAATTTCATTATATATATATATATATATATATATATATATATATATATATATATATATATATATATATATATATATATATATATATATATATTGCCTCTAATAACGTGGTAAGTCACTTGTGGCAGGAAATGGCATTGCGGTGACGTCAGGCCAGAAGACGGAACAAAAACAGACAGGCAGGTACTGCAGTTTCAAAAGCGCGGGCGTGCGCGTTTATTAAACACCACAAAATAAATACAATATATAAACAAAATAAACACTGCTCACAGAGCAAAAGAAATCATTAACCAAAACAAATCTCCAACACAAAACACTAAGGGGGAGGCGGGACACTTGCCTGGCGAGCTGCAGGTTTTTTTATACAGGTGACCATCTCCCGATTTAGCAACAAAGTAATCACTTAATTAATTCGGGGAGATGGCCGCCTTCTGCACGAGGTTTTAAATCATTCCTGGCAGATGACGAGTTTACTAACCTCGCCTCTGCCAGAACACATTTCAACAAATAAAACAAAACACGTCATTTAAATATATTAACAAATAAAACAAACACAGTAAACAATAACACGCCGCCATAAATACAATAATCATACAACAAACAAATCTAATATCACACAGGAGCGGAGGGGAACCCCTCGAAAATAAACACACATACAAAATAAAAACAAAACAATAACGTGGCTGACGACACCACGCTCGTCCTCCACATATAAACACTTTCAAATAGCAGGGCTTTCCTACCGCGCTGCTGCATCACTACTAATTGGAATTGGCATGTGGTTTGTGTGTGTTTAGTTATTATATTTGAGGATTAGTATCCTGCTCTATCGAGTTGCACCTCTTGCATTGTATTCTATTGTATTCATTATTATTCATTAGGGGGGGGTGCATCCTATGGTTGATAATATATATTTTTTATTCTTTAACTTTGTTTATTCACAGATTACCGGATAGTAAAACATTCCTACTGCAGTTACTGAACGTGATACCAATCAGAAGGACTATGATTTCCAGTGTTGTGTCCGTATGGCCAGTCTTCAGGGAGAATGTGTCATGTGCTTAGTGATGTCAGTGATGTCAGGTGTGACGGGAAACACACACATAAGGGTTTCTTTCTAATCTCATACACATGGATTGTCTTTATTCTGTATTAGATGTGTTCTACCTGTTTTCTCATATTATTGTATATGTGTGTTTGGGGATTTGTACTTCACATCTGATCCCTCCTCATTTCATTGTCCAATGAATTCTCATCCTCAGCAGTTTCATTTCTATACACTTTACAAACTTATCTTCCAGATTATTTTTTTTCAGTGCAGGTAAAGAAACCGGAATAAGATCTTCATCTCTTTAGTTTCTTTACCCATGAATGATATGTTTTGATATATAATGTATTCCTTCCCCTAACCATAACCAACACATTTCTAAAGAAAATCTACATGATCTCTACTCCCTGTTATGCTGTTTGACCAATTAAAAAGACATAAAAGCCTGGTTATTGATTTAGATGCAACAAGAAACGTTACTGCTGTGTTTAATTTTTGCACAAACTGGATTAATTCTGAAAACCGAGTCGTGAGAAAAATTAAAACCAATAGAATGATTTTAGAAGGAGTGCAGATGCGGCGCTGATAAACGGGTGCAGAACGCAGCTCTCGCTATTCCTTATCCAATGCTGCCATCGTGTGGTCATTTAGTAGAACTGTTGGTTTTAATAAAACTACTTTTTTTTTATTTGAACACAGTTCAATGACAAGCCATTGCTCTGCTGTTTGCAATGGGTAGTACAGGTAGTGATATTCAACAATTACTTTATTCTTTCTTTCTTTCTTTCTTTCTTTCTTTCTTTCTTTCTAGACATCCTTATCCAGGGCGACTTACACTTGTTACAAGTTCTCACAGTACAAAGCATCTCATTATAAAATATCACATTAGAGAACATCACAATACAAGAGCAGTTATGAAAGAACAATAAGAGCAATTCAAGAAAGAGCAAAACAAAGCACACAGTTAATTATAAGAGCGAATTCGACTAAGAGCAGCTAAACCTGATAGTAACTATTTGCTTATATGAGTCCAGTAAGAACACGTAGCAAGCATGATAAATGCATGAGAATGATTTCAAATAAGAGCAATTACACAACACTTTATTATTTATACACAGTACTCTCCTGCTTATCCTGTAAATATTCATTTTGCTGTATTTTAAGAATGTATCTGAAATGTCTGTTTTTGCACAGAGGTTAAAGTTAATCTGAAGTATTCAGACCACTGACCAATTCTCTCTTATTACTGATTTACAAATGGTACATTGAAATTTTGTTCTGTTCGATATTTTATTTTAAAACACTTAAACTCAAAATCAATTATTGTAAGGTGACATTGGTTTTATGTTGGGAAATATTTTTAAGAAAATAAAAACTGAAATATCTTGCTAGCTAGCATAAGTATTCAACCCCCACACATTAATATTTGGTAGAGCCACCTTTCGCTGCAATAACAGCTTTAAGTCTTTTGGGGTAAGTATGTACCAGCTTTGCACACAGTGTCGGAGTGATTTTGGACCATTCTTCTTGGCAGATTTGCTCCAGGTTGTTCCGGTTGGTTGGACGACTTGTGGACCGCAATTTTCAAATAGTGCCACAGATTCTCAATGGGATTGAGATCAGGACTTTGACTGGGCCACTGTAGGACATTCACCTTTTTGTTCTTGAGCCACTCCTATGTTGCTTTGGCCTTGTGCTTGGGATCATTGTCCTGCTGAAAGGTGAATTTCCTCCCAAGCTTCAGTTTTTTAGGGGACTGAAGCAGATTCTCTTGCAGTATTTTCCTGTATTTTTCTCCATCCATTCTTCCTTCAATTTTAACAAGATGCCCAGTCCCTGCTGATGAGAAGCATCCCCACAGCATGATGCTGCCACCACCATACTTCACTGTAGGGATGGTGTGTCTTGAGGCATGGGCAGTGTTAGGTTTGCGCCACACATAGCGCTTTGAGTTTTGGCCAAAAAAAGCTCTATCTTGGTCTCATCTGACCACAAAACCTTTTCCCACATCGCAGCTGGGTCACTCTCATGCTTTCTGGCAAACTCCAGACGTGCTTTCAGGTGGTACTTTTTGAGTAACGGCTTCTTTCTTGCCACCCTCCCATACAGGCCAGTGTTATGCAGAGCTCTTGATATGGTTGACTGGTGCACCATTACTCCACTCCCAGCCACTGAACTCTGTAGCTCCTTCAAAGTGATTGTTGGCCTCTCTGTGGCTTCTCTCACAAGTCTTCTTGTTTGAGTGCTGAGTTTTGAGGGACGGCCTTTTCTTGGCAGTGCCTGGGTGGTGTGATGCAGCTTCCACTTCCTGATTATTGATCCAACTGTGCTCACTGGGATATCAAACACTTGGATATTATTTTGTACCCTTTCCTAATCTATGCATTTGTATTACTTTATCTCTAACCTCTGTAGAATGCTCATTGGTCTTCATTTTCCTTCAGATTCACAGCCTGACCAATGATCCTTCAACAGTGGGGGTTTTATCCAGAAAATGTGACAGCAACTTTAATGGTTCACAGGTGGAGGCCAATGGTAAGGTAATTGTGTCCTCGTTAGGGCAATTTCTTTCATCGGTGCAAACTGGGAGCTTCCACAGCACAGCGGTTGAATATTTATGCAAGCAAGATATTTCAGTTTTTTATTTTTCTTAAAAATATTTCCCAACATAAAACCAATGTCACCTTACAATAATTGATTTTGAGTTTCAGTGTTTAAAAATAAAATATCAAACAGAACGAAATTTCAATCTACCATTTGTAATTCGGTAATATGAGAGAATTGGTCAAGGGTCTGAATACTTTTGCAAGGCTCAAAAGCCAGCTGCCCAACGTTTCGATATGTTGTACATGTCTTTCTTAAGGGAGCCTGTATATATAATACATGGATGAAGGCTAGATTTGCATCCCGAGCCATTCCAAAAAAACGCATAACACAGCAGTGACGTCAAAAAGTGATCATTCCTCTAGAGGAAAATTCGATTGCTCGAGACCATCACTTTCAATTCAAACACAAAATGACTCGTTTTCAATGACTCGACAACACCCACAGTACAGAAATGTTCATTAATTATCAACAAAATGAGAATATGTTAAAAAAAAAATGATGTAAAGCTGGTACATTTATATCCACAAACTGGAGAGGAACGGGAAATTAAAACAAGGTAAAGGCAATCATCCAAATAAAGCTGAAGCGCTAACGGATAACGAGACAGAACGTCTGTACAGCCCTGAAACACGACGCTTAAAAAAAACACCCGACTGTACCGCTGAACCTCGTCTTCTTTAATATGAGCATCACAAGGGGATCCGTGGATTATAAAAAAAAACAGAGGCGGCTCTTCAGTGAGTTACATGGAAAGAATGCCATCTCGCGTTTCTGTGACAGTTTTAAAATAAAACACAGTAGTTGTATTGAACCGGCTGTTCTACGAAATGGCCACACGATGGCAGCATTGGATAAGGAATAGCGAGAGCTGCGTTCTGCCCGTCTCCATGAAGTCCAGGTTTACAGCACAGGAAGCCCCGCGACCCGACACCTCCCCATGTGAGTTTAATTATTTATTCTTCAAACCAATCCTATTTTAATCCACAACAGTGACTGATAAAACAGCCTTTGTACAACAACTGTCCTGCAGTCTCCAGGTAAGGGAGCTGTGTGGGTGATGGAGTGCGCTGCAGAGCGGATTTCCACTCGATCACACAAGGGAATATAAAGAATGCCGTGTTCAGAGCTAACGTTAGGTTATTGCCATAACCCTGGCTCCCTGAAAGAGAATGACAACCATTACCGAATGGGAAGAGCCTCTCTGACCGTCAATCTCTGAGCAAATATACAAAAGCTGGCCTATCAGGGCCCTGCTGTGAGAGTTCTGCCCACCCCTGCTGTTCTGTCTGTAGCGGGTGGGGCTGTGTAATCCCGGGGGCAAGTGGCTGCACCTTAATCAGATCATGTTTAACCTATAAAATGCGCCGCGGTTGTCACGGCAGAGATCGCTGGTTGTAGTCAGACGAGTTATTGTTGGTTTTAGTCCTCTCCTCTCCTCTCCAAGTTTCTGGTCGGCGTAATATCTGCAGTTTGGTAAGTTGGCTACACCGCCTAACCCAGTGTGATTGCAATGTGTTTGATGCATCTTTCCATTGTATTGGTTTTTAAATGTTGTGTTGATGTTTGTTTAGGACGGGCGTGTGTGCAATCTCTCCCGGTCAACTGAGGTACTGTTTTTGTTTATTATTTGTATTTATGCTTTTTATATAAGCGGTGGCTGGCATTTGATAACCTTTCGTCTCTTCGGTTTGCAGGAATCCAGGAGTGCCAGCCACTGGTTATTCTAGTGTCTTTCCTAGGGTTTTCTTTCTTTATGCCCTTGGTGGTGTTCAGGTTTCTTGATGTGTATGTGTTGCTAGACCACGTTGCTTTCTGATTCTGTGCTTACTCGGGATCTTGTTTACGAGGATTCCTGGAGCGTTTTACTGCTGTCGAGCTGTGTTTGCTGGAACTTGGTTCCTCCGACCACACGGTCGAGCGAGTAAATTTGCACTCTATTTCTATTTGGCATTTTGAGTACTTTTATGATATGACCGGTATGGTTTAAGTATTGTATTTTCTTTTGTTTTGCTGTTTGAGTTTGTTTACGTTATCTTTTGGTTTTTGTGCGTGTTTATTTTCTTAATCTTTTAGACAGTTGCTTGATCGGGGTGTGGTCGGAGGGAGTTCCTAACCGTACTGTCGCTCCGTTCCGGACACACTGTTAGCTAGTAAAGAAGATCCTGTTTTAATGTTCATTTAACCTGATTGTTTGACGTGGTAATAAACTCTGTTATTTAACTGCACTACTGCCTCTCGTTCCTTCATTAGGTTGAGGGGGACCTAAAGTTTATTTTCCTTTCTTTACAACCTCGAGCAAGGGGTACACTTTGGATTCACATTGTGATAGTTTTTGATCGAGATTACCACCTCTGCCAGCTTGAAATAGTGCTTTGCAACTGTAGTTTCACTACAGTTTGTTTTCCAGTGTAAAGTATATCAAATGTGTGCTTATAATCAGATGACTAAGATTCCCATTTGAATCGTAAATATTTGGGAGTTATCTAACAAACACGAGGTATGCTGTGCTGCCATAATGGATTACATAGACTTTCCTGCCCCGTGTTGCTTTCTTCTTAGATGTGGTCTCAGGTTCGGCTGAGTTCTGCTCCCTCGATCACGTTCTGCAGCATCTCGCCTTGCTAATCACTCCTGCACGCTTTGGCGGTCTAGCAGTTTGGTCTCTGTGGCGCAATCGGCTGGTAACCAAAGGTTGGTTGTTCAAGCCCACCCAGGGACGATGCTGTTTGCATTTCTTAATGACATTAGAAAATGGTACTGTAATACATTATTTCCTCCAGTTACACTGAAGAAAAGAATGTGGGGGGATGAAGGGGGTGGTTTGGGGCGTGTGGGGGTGAAGGGGTGGTTTTGGGGTGTGGGGGGTGAAGGGGTGGTTTGGGGCGTGTGAAAGGGATGGTTTAGGGGGTGTGCAGGTGTTGGGGGGTGGGGGTGAAGGGGGTGGTTTGGGGCGGGTGGGGGTGAAGGGGGTGGTTTGGGGCATGTGGGGGTGAAGGGGGTGGTTTGGGGCGTGGGTTGGGGGTGGTTTGGGGCGTGTGAAGGGGATGGTTGGGGGGGGTGTGCAGGTGTTGGGGGATGAAGGGGGGTGGTTTGGGGGGTGGGGGAATGGGGTAGTTTGATGAAGGTGTTTGTTTTTTGTTGTTAAAATTGCTATCCAGTAAACGGCGTTATTCAATCCTGTTTTTGTACTTTCGTTCCAAATTACAATCATCTTCCAAGTATTAGAATCAAATTATTTTCAGCCATATAATGCACATATATAACAAATCGTGCCCTGTAGTGAATGCTTTGTGAATTGGGTTCCTAAATCACATTTCTCTGACTGTGTGGATAGGGTCATTTTAGGTTTGCATGGTTTTGCTGGAGCACAGTTTGTTTAAAACAAATATGGGTTATGAAAATTCAAACGACATCCAAGGCGAGTCAAAAAGGGTAAGGGGCTCTTGTATTGCTTTGCAGTTTGCATTAATAGTCTCCAGGCGTAACATAAACAAGATATGCATGAAGGGGGGGTCGTCAAGGTGAAGGTGAAAGTGAAAGTAACGGACAGATTGCTATAAAAGTGAGAACAACCAGCAGGCAGGATCCCTTCTCTTGGGTCTCTGAACACTTGCACAGGACGGGACCGGGCTCCAGCAGAAGCGAACCCACACCTGCTCCAGACTAAGAGTGGACTCCACTGTTGACTACAAATTCCAGGCATATATATGGGGGATACCTTTGTAAGTGTTTATGAAGTAAATGTTTATGAGTAAAAGTGTCAATGAGTTTCTAATATTATTCAATGGTAACAACTATTGACACAGAATTAGGGGTTTCAATCTATCCCACACACTAAATGGTAGAGAGAGTTGGCAGCTAACGGCATTCTTTATATTCCCTTGTGTGTGATGAGAGGGGAAATCCGCTCTGCAGCTCAACCCATCACCCACACACGGCTCCCCTTACCTGGAGACCCGTAGGGACAATTGTTGTACAAAGGCTGTTTTATCAGTCACTGTTATTAGTTAAAAATATGATTGGTTTGAAGAATAAATAATTAAACTCACAAGGGAGGGTGTCGGTCGCAGGGGCTTCCTGTGCTGTAAACCTGGACTTCATGGGCAGGGCAGAGCGCTCTCACCATTCTTCTCCAATGCTGCCATAGAGTGGCCATTTTAAGACAGAACAACCCGGTTCAAACAACTACTGTTTTTTATTTTTTAAACTGTCACAGAAACCTTGAGATGGCATTCTTTCCCTGAAACTCACTGTGAAGGCGCCTCTGTTTTTTTATAATCCACGGATCCCCTTGTGATGCTGATAGTAAAAGCGAGGTTCAGCGGTACAGTTGGGTGTTTTTTTTTTTTAAGCGTGTTTCAGGGCTGTACAGGCGTTCTGTCTCGTTATCGTTAAGCGCTTCAGCTTTTATTTGGATGATTGCCTTTACCTTGTTTTAATTTCCGTTCTCTCCAGTTTGTGGATATAAATGTACCAACTTTACATCATTTTTTTTTTAACATATTCTCATTTGTTGATAATTTATTGAACATTTCTGTACTGTGATTGTTGTCAGGTCGTTGAAAAGCAAGGAGTCATTTGTGTTTGAATTGAAAGAGGCTGATGGTCTCGAGCAATCAATTTTCCCTCTAGAGGAATGATCTTTTGGCGATCACTGCTGTGTTATCGTTTTTTTAGGAAATGCAAATCCTAGCTTCTTCATCCATGTATTGTATATACAGGCTCCCATAACACATGAAACGTGATTACTTTTGTTTACTAAATCGGAGATTTATGCATATTTTGTGTTGAGATTTGTTTTGTTTAATGATTTCTTTTGCTCTGTGAGCAGTGTTTATTTTGTTTATATATTGTATTTATTTTTTGTGTTTTTAATAAGCGGCATGCGCCAGCGCCTTTGAACTTCAGTACCTGCCTGTCTGTTTTTTGTTCCTTCTGGCCTGGCGTCCACCCCATAATGCCATTTCCTGCCACAAGTGACTTACCACGTTATTAGAGATAAAATATATATATATATATATATATATATATATATATATAATATATATATATATATATATATATGTATATATATGTGTATTAATATACACACCTCAATTATAATGCATGTAAATTGATCTTATAAATAAACACCCAGGGGAACAGGCTTTCTGAACTTACCTCTCAGAATTAAAATCACTGCAATAAAGATTCTGCTGAAATACACTGCCAGAACATTATGACATCACTTTCCTTTTATGATGTCACCTTCCAGAGATCATTGGTGTGTTAAGTAGCTAGGCTGCTCAGAGGGGAGGACTAGTAATAAGGTTGAGTGGGACTGAACGGGAAGCTGAGCATGTCGTTGGGTGGGTTCATTCACTGAGCTGCTCAGAGGGAACAGGACTGACATGTCGTTGGGTGGCATTCACTGAGATACTGGCAGTACCCCAGGCTGCTCAGAGCAGGACTCATTCATTGAGGTGGGTTCACATTCACTGAGCTGCTCAGAACAGGACTGAGCATAACGTTGAGTGGGTTCATTCTGAGCTGCTCAGAGCAGGACTGAGTGGGTTTCATTCACTGGGCACTGCTCAAGAACAGGGACTGAGATGCAATTGGGTGGGTTCATTCACTGGGCTCACTTACTTAACCAGTGCTGAACATGAACAGCACCTGTCTGTTTGCCATGGCACTGTGCTTATAAACAGATAACTGCATTAAAATGAGCAACTGTGCATGGGAGGGCCAGTCTTCTTCAATACAATGAATAATTATTCATTTTAAAATATCTACAATACAGAAGAGCTGGTCCCTGTTGCTTTTTTTGCTGCTCTTTCTCTGCTCACCATACCAGTGATGCCCCCCTTCTACCCAGCGTGCAGATCTACTGTGCTGCTTCACTTTACTTTCATTCAGTGTGTGTGAACAAGGTTTATATTGGTGATACCTTTTATTAATAAAACAATACAAAAAGAGAATGACTTTTACAATCAAAACATGTAGCTTAAGAAATCAGCCCTCTTTGGTTTTCTTTCATCCCTTTTCAGTTAATTGAAATGATTTCTTCGTTAAACTTTTTCTTAACTCTTTTAAAGGATACTGTAACTGGACTGTTTAATACAAAACCTCTCACTCTCTGACATATATGATCTGATTTCATTATTCATTTCAGCCATTTAGTTCTGCTCTGTCTCCACTGGGTAGTTATTCATATAATAAAAAAAGCATTTCATTCAAAGAGCTTTTTAGTTTTTTGGTGCCTCTCAGGTTTTTTATGTGGAGTGGAGCATTTTAATCACAATAAGACACCTCAGGACCCTCATCTTTTCAAAGCTTTTCATCAGTCTTTAATTAACTCCCTATTTATTTTAAAGGGTAAACCACCTGTTCATTTACAAAGCTAGAGACAAACAGCTGAGTATACACTGTATTTCAAGCCCTCTTCAGCACTCTCAGTGTGTTTAGTTTTTTCATGGTGGTAACATTAACATGATGTTTGGTCTTTTTTTAAAATCAATAGCATTTATTAAAACCTGGAGAAGCGCTTTTGATAATCGACCCCTCGGGGTCTCTGAAACAAGCGCGCTCCCACAAGCGTGTCTCATTGCTGATGACTCTTCTACTGCTGTGGAGGCTGACTCCTGACATTTGCCTAGTTTTAGTTCGCCTTAGCGCAGTCTGAGGGAAGGGGTCTAAATCTGTGCAGCTGGACAGCAGGGGAGGAATACTATTCCTGTATAAAGAATGGGAGACAAAAGAATACAGTTTAAGAGAAACAAAAATAAAAGCATGGGGTAGAAATAGCAGAGGTTACTACCTGGAAGTTTACTTCGTAAAAAATGACCTTTCTGCTCCCCTATTGCTGTATTTACAAAAACAAGTTCACACACACTGAACCTCAAGACTAGCAAAAAAGCTATGAAACTAATTACCCCATGCCTGAGCATTGTTGATCTGTTTGTGACAACGGTGCTGAACTTGAATTATTATTATTATTATTATTATTATTATTATTTTTCTTAGCAAAGGCACACTTATCCAGGGCGACTTACAGTATTACAAGATATCACATTATACATTATTTCACATTATACCAGATATCACAGTATTTTTTATACAATTACCCATTTATACAGTTGGGTTTTACTGGAGCAATCTAGGTAAAATTACCTTACTCAAGGGTCATTTCAATACACTATACGGGTTGTTTGATGGGACACTGCTCCTCAGCTGACTAATGGCGAAAACTGCCTTTATTGTGATCCAGCACATGCTGAGTAAAATGCTAAACTAAACTACTTTATGAGAACAGTCTTTATGACAGTTTACTGCATAGCAATTACAATTTTGTTATTCTTTTTTTTAGAAAGTGTTGGTAATTGGCCCAGGTGGTGTAAAACCATTGATGAATACTGACCACTATCTCAGAGTCTGACTTACTACATACAGTATATGTTTTTCTGTTTGAATTTACTTGAAATACTGTATCGCGGGCTACTTAAGTTAAGAAATGATTATTAATGGTATAATGTATACCTTTTTTTTGTTTAACTCTATAGCCACCCTCACTTTATTGCCAGGTTTTCCTTGGCCCTATAAAAGGCGGTATAAAGAGGAAACTGACTGTACTAAATATGTTTGTATTCCCCACCATCCACTTCTTTCCTCTTTTCACTGTTTCTTTTTTGATTAGATAAACAACTGACCTTTCAGCTTACATTTGTGGAAGCGATGACAGACAAAAGAGCAAACAGGTGCGATTGCCTGTTCAGTTGTTTATTCATTGTTTTATCTGGCTGGCTCTGATCCACTTTAAGACAAGCCCCTGTAAATGGATCAAACACTGCTATGCATAAACACAGCATGAGTTAAAAAAAGCAAGTTAATCAGCCTGCTATAATAAATCTATTGCATTCTGCAATCTAGAAATCCATTGTTTTCAGTCACTATTTTAGGAATATGCCCTAAGACACTTTAGGGTAGTGGTACTAAACTGGCTTGAGTCGAAAGTGCAAAACAAAAGTGCAGTCGCATTCTCGTTCACGACCAATTCACAGAGTATACATTTTTGTCTTCTGTACTAAAACACTATGTAAGATGAAGGCTACCAATTCGACTAATTTAAATGAAACATTTCAGAGTTCAATGACATTTATGGTGGCATTGTTGGTTTTGTAACCCGACTCGGTGGTGAAAAAAGGTGGGTAATGCCCCCCACATTGACAAGCATTGCAGCTGGTCAATGTGGACTCCATAACTCTCTACTACTGTATACTGTTGGGTTATTACCATAACCCTGGTTCCTGAAAGAGAATGACAACTGTTACCGAATGGAAGACCCTCTCTGACCGCCAATCTGAGCTGCCCTATCAGGGGCCCTGCTGTGAGGGGAAAGTCCCTCCCACCTCCTGCTGAAGAGGGGGCGTCCCTCATCTCAGCCATTTTACACATCCAGGGGTCAGCTGGGGACTGCGTCCTCGAGGGAGGGTAATGGTTGTCATTCTCTTTTCAGGGAACAGGGTTATGGTAATAACCCTAGATTCCCAATTGAATGACAACCATTACCGAATGGGAAGCTGTGCCAAAGCTGTGGTAGAAACCAGATTACTGACAGGTACAGCCTCCGGCCGATAGCCTCAAGAGCCCTCATGAGGCCTAAGGGCATGCCGCCTGCAACACCCTAGAGCCCAGAGAGGGGTCTGCTGGTTTTTGCAACATCAAGGAGGGTAAAATCGTGCAAATGTCTGACTACCTGTCCATGTAGCAGCATTGCATGGCTCATCTAAGGAGGTGCCATGAAGGAAAGCCCACAGAAGTTGCCTGGCCCCTAGTAATGGGGAGTCCGTCTGTTCATGCACCAAAGCGTATCACATCTGCCACCCAGTGCGCTAGGCAGCTCGATAGAGCCTGACCTCTAGGCGGGACCCACCAGCAGACAAATAGCTGGTTGGACTGTCTCCAGGGCGCCGTCCTATCCAGGTAACAGGCAGAGCGAACTGGGCGTGGCGTGTGCTGTCTCACGGTCCTCCCTCTGACTAGGTCTTGAGGGAGGTGTGAAAGTTTCCAAAACCACTGGCTGGTTGTATGGAATAGGGATACCACCTTTGGCAAAAAGGATGGATTTGTTCTTAATGTTACCCATGGTCATTTCCAGTGAAAGCCATGCATGTGTCATCGATGGACAGCGTGGGGCTCACTTACTCGTCTGGCAGATGTAATGGCTATTAAAATACCACCTTCAGGGGGGGGCTCCAGTGGCGCATCCAGTAAAGCATTAGCTAGGGTGCAGGATAAGCTCTATAACCTGGGCGTCGCCCAGTTCCGAGTCAGGCTATTCCCTGACCGTGGGCCACGGGGAGCTCCCAGAGGCGGCTCAGTGTGGCGTCGCCGAGGAAGGAGGGGGTGCGACCAGGGTGTCTCGGCTCACGGCGCACTCCAGCGACCCCTGTGGTCTGGCCGGGGGCGCCTCTTGGGCTTGCCTGTAAGCTGCCCAGAGCTGCATTGTCCTCAGACGCTGTAGCTCTGAGGCAGCTGCAATGTGTAATCTGCAGGAACATAAAACATAGTGACTGACTGCAGCAGGGAGGGACAGCGTGTGTTCATCTTAGCCCCTCAGTCGGCGCCCAGGGTGGTAGTGAGCTGAGCCTAAAAATGGGCATTTCAGGTGGGGGAAAAAATAAAAAATAAAAGAACTAAAAAAAATACCATCTTCAATGAAACAGGGCGCAGTTCTGCTGATGCCATGGGGCTCAAATGGGGCACCCATAAAAAGGGCCCCACAGTACCAGTTCTAGATCCCACTTGGGGACCATACTTTTCATGGGAGGAATGAAGCAGCCGAGCCCCTTTAAGAAATTGCCCTGCCAGGGGAAATGTGCCCAAGGGACACAGGGAGTCCAATTTTGTCATGGCACACTGATATTGCTGCCAGGTATACCCTTCAAAGTGGATGCTGATTTTCCTCGTCAAACAACTGTTGTAGAGGAGGTTAATATCGTCTCAATAGGGCAGGTCACAGGATGGTGACCTTGACAAGAAACACCAGTCTTGGAAAACTTTCCATTTGTATGAGTACTGGCCTGCCTCCTGGTGCTTGTCAGTCCCTAGCAGACTGTAGCGTCTCTACTACTGCATCTGGCAAACTCGTCTGAATAAGCGGCTCCGTTCAACGGCCAGTCCCAGAGTTGGAGCTGGGCTGGGTTGGGTGCCATAATAGCCCCCTCCCGCTTGGCTCAGGAGGTCCTTGCACAGCGGGGGAGCTGCCCGGCTGATCTGACAACATGTGGGAGGAGAAGAAAACCAGGGGCATCTCGGCCATCTGGGTGCAAGCTCCAACCAGAACCTGTGCTCTCTCTACCCTAATCCTCTCTAGTATCAGGGGTAATAATGGTGGCGGAGGGAGCATACAAGAGCCCCCTGTGGCCAGGGGTGAGCTAATGGCGTCTACTCCCAGGGGCTGGTTCACATTGATCGACATGATCGGCCTGCAAGATGCCTACTTTCCGTCCCCGGATCTTGCAGTTCATTCGATGTGAACCAATCACCGGTTGGACGGACTGGAGGATACGCTGTGCTGTCAACATCTTGAACTTCCTCTGTTTGAGGAACAAGTTGAGACTCTGAGGTCCAGAATAGGTCTGAAACCCTTACGTCCCTCTTGGGCACCAGGAAGTACCTGGAGTAAAAGCTGCTGGGGGCATTGCTTGGATCTACCAAGCGCTGGCGTTCTTCTGTTGAAGTATCACTCTAGCTGGTTCGGCCGGTGGTGAGGAGCACACCCTTGACAAGGGGTGGCGGGACCTAAGCGGAATTGTAGGCGTATCCATGTCTCATTGTCAATAGCACCAGGAGTCCTGGGTGCAGTCTTGCCATGGGTCATTGCCTTTGGTCAATCCGGTTGTGAGGGGGGTTGGAAGCTTGGCGGGGCCCCTCAGGGGCAGTCTTCCTTGGGCTTAGAAGGGGGCGGGTCTTTCTTATGCCCCGGCCACCGGTCTCCAACCAGAGAACCGGTTACCCCGGCGGCGGTAGTCCCTTGCGCCCGGCTCTGCCTCTGCCTGCTTGTCTGTTTTGGGGTGGTGGGCAGTGTTCAGGCCCTGTTGCCACCGCAGCCTCAGAATGCCATTTTTTGGCTGGCGATCGGCAGGAAGGCACGAGAATTTGGAAGCGACCTCCATGGCCTTGTGGGACCTTTCAAGGCTCACATCAATGGTCGCTCTGAGCGTCTGGTGTAATGGGGGGGGCATCTAGCAGCTGCCTTCTCGGTCTCGGCGACCTTGGCCTGTGTTAGCCAGAGGTGTCTGCGCGGCGGCTACCAGGCCGCTAGAGACCTGCCGATGCCTGACCTAACTCCCCATTGGGTCGGTCATCGGCTCTTGTTACCGCCAGTAACTCCCCTGTGTCTGCCTCCGTTGCCCGGCTCCTGCGGCCTCTCAGCCAGCTGTGTCTGGTACAGGACCAGTATAGCCATTGCATTGGCCGCCCTGGCTGATAGTTGCCACTGATGCATACGCCATTTTCAGCATGGCGTCAGTCGTTCTGCATGGCTTTTGGGCGGGCAGGACAGGTCAGGTCTTTGTCCCCTCTGGTGAGGGTGGATCCCTGCACCAGTACTCTGACCGTGTGTCCCGGTGGGGGGGGAGCGTTGCCTAAGCCGCTTCTTGGGCTCCTGCAGTGTGTAGCAGGGCCTCTGCTGTTCTAGAGGCCAGGGGCGGAGACTGGGTTACTCCAGGACAGGCCCGAACCAGCTCGAGGAAATCCTGGCACAGGGGGAGGGGCATGCTGTGGGTGCCCTTTCTTCTGTAGGCGGTTCCCCTTTTCCTCCTGTTCTGCCGGCCTTGGGGGGCGTCCTTGACTGCAGCTGCATGAGGTGCCCAGAACCCTTCCTTTTTTGTTACATATGCAGCAGGGGCGGGGAACCCCCCTGCTGTGGCTTGGCCAAATGGATGTGGCTGGAGTCAGACATGTCTGACCTCGATGCTGTAACAGACCACTCGCCTGGGCTAGGAGGTCTATCCATTGGGGATGGGGAGGCGAGACTGGGGAATTTTGGGGCTGCCTGGTGGTGGGGAGCAATCTGCCCTGAGATTTAAACAGGGTCTCAAGCATTGTCTGCTGAGTCTCTCAATCTCTGCCAGCTCCCAAAAATGCTGCTCAGCCAAGTTTGGGCGTCTCTGAGGTGACTGTGACGGCGGCGTCTGCGCCCTGCGTGGGGGGCGAGGGAGGTGACCCCCGCGCAGTGACTGCCTGTCCCCTGGTGAGCGCCCTGTCGAGGGGAGGTATCGCCCTGGGGCCGGTGAACATCCTATAACTTCCTTGAAGAGAAGGGGTGGGTGACCCAGGTGTGGGAGGAGCTCCCTGGTCACTGTGGTGGGGGGTCCCTAGAGGGACCTCTGTGGAGGACCTTGGACCACGGACCTCATTCTTCCCTGGCTTGGTGAAGGAGACTCCGTTAGGGAATAGGGCTGCTCTCTCCTGCGCTTAGTTCTATTGGAGAACTTTCTGCATGGAGAGACTCCAGCCTCACCCGCCAGTGCTTTGGCTGCGTGTTCTGGCCCCAAGCATCTGGCACAGGTCAGCCTAGATCCTGTCTGGGCAGCCCATGGCACTGGTGAAACCCAGCGGAGGACCCAGTTGATTGCACTGACATGGCATCTTAGGGCGGGGCTGCCGCGCTGGGTACCCGATGGGTAGCTGCACCCGGTCGGTGCCGGGCTGTAGGCAGCTCTGAAGCTATTCACCAGTGCTGAGTCAATCTGTGTGCTGGGATGGGGAAGGAGAGGCAATCGGGGCGAACAGTTGGTGCCGAGGTCAGGCGGTTCGAGGTCGGTGCCGATGGTAAGCGCAGTTGGCGCTGGGCTATTGGTGGATGGATTACACCGGTGCAGAGTCAATCGGGGGGGTCGGGTAGGCGCTGTTTTCTCAGCCTCAAGGTCGGTGGGAAAACCCGCGGTCGATGCCGGGTATGCAGTCCTGGCATGGTCCAGCTGCGCTAGGTGAGCCCGAGGCTTGAGAGGGGCACTAGGCCCAAACTCTGTGTGTGTGTGTTTTTTTTTTTTTTTTTTTTTTGTGTAGCTGTGACCGATTAAAATCGGCGTGGGGCGATGCTGCGGCCATGGGGTCTCCTTACAGCACCAGAACAGCTCTCCACACGGTATAAAGCTACACAAGGCCTCGTGCAGTGAAAGAGTAATGGCCGCTTACCAATCTCCAAAGAGGGTGAAAACCAGCTCTAGTTAGTAAACTGATCGAGAAGTAGGTAGGAGCGCCCCAAAAAATGACCGAAATCATGATTCTACCGTGGATTAAATAAATTTGGACGGTAAAAAACGACAAATTAGCCAAATTCGAGGACAAAGAAACAAAGCAATCTATGACTTGTCTGAGTGAGAAAATGGCGATGTGCTACTGTGAGGTCCCCCTCTTCAGCAGGAGGTGGGAGGGACTTCCCCTTACAGCAGGACCCTGATAGGGCAGCTTTTTTATATATGCTCAGTGATTGGTGGTCACAGAGGGTTCTTCCCTTTCGGTAATGGTTGTCATTCAATTGAAGGGAACTCAAAATTCTATACAGTTATACAGTGGCCTGCCTATCCACGGGCACTCAACATCAGTTCAGTGCAGTTTTTGTTGTTAAACTGGCGTCGAGGTGCCTGCTGGGTGCCTATTTTAAGAACCAACAGTGTCCATAAAAATAAATGTTCTTAAAAATGAGAGCAACTGGCCGGGATAGATACTGGTTTATTTAGGCTAATGTGGCAATAATAATAATAATAATAATGCAATTATATAGACATGATTAACTCTGTATTTAAATCATTTGGTTTTAAAACACTCTTGCTTTGAGAAACACTCTTGCTTATACAATGCTAACTATAGATTGTATTATTAACAGTATTAATATTTCTGAACACCCTGCAATGCATGACAAAGGCTTACTGAAATGTAGGGGTCATGTCCTTTAAACATATTTTGAGCCTTCTCGCTTTTAATCAATCTCTACTAAAGGAAGCTGTTTTTTTTTTACCATCATATCTTGATTGGTAACAAATGACGTGCATTGACCTCACCTGATTCTATTTGAAGCTGCATTTTGTTCACCCAATTCAGCTTATTAATTTCCTCGCGTTAGTTTTTAGTCATCGTTTGTTTTCTCTTGCTAATTTTTAAATTTAGTTTTTCTTATATGGTAAGGTTTAAGGGGAGGTAGATGGATGGAAAATAAAGGCCACAATAACCAGAACCCTTGCTGAAATGCTAGCTACACCACCTGCCATGGGGTGAAATATCCTTTCTCTTCATATCCTCAAACCACTTGCTTTTCAAAGGGTTCTTAAGAAATTCATGCAAGTTTAAGTGTCACAAGACCAACAGTGGCAGGGTTTACATTCCGTTAGGTTGTGCCAAAGTGGTGCTTTAAGTGTTAAATGTAATGGTACGACTGAATTGCAATAGCTGCGTTATATAGACAGGTCCTTACCAGTTTTGTCGGATGGGCTTGCTATGCGTTTTCCCGAGGGGCGTGTTGCTATCCACGCTCTACGGTTGTGGAAGAGCGACTTCAAAGCTGTGGATTTCTGTGCTGGTGCACAGCAGGGTAAAAGCTCTATATTACACATTAGAACAATTATCCCAAAGACATACCCAAAGTCAGACACTTTGAAGATTTGCCTGTAACATACAATGTTTTAAGATGGCAGAGTAATTATTGGGAAGGTCTTTTTTTCAAGCATGATGCATGAAAATCTTCCTTTGAAAACCATTTTTTTGGCAATTGGAAGAAATCCAGCAATGATGTGTGGTATTTCATTTCAGATTTGGAAGTCCAGATTAAAACCAAGGACTTGATCC
Organism: Huso huso; assembly: GCA_036884735.1. Lineage (NCBI taxonomy): Eukaryota > Metazoa > Chordata > Actinopteri > Acipenseriformes > Acipenseridae > Huso > Huso huso. The sequence goes on from JAHFZB010000301.1 coordinate 18,807, forward strand.
AAAGAAATGGAAGAATTGTTAAATTACAGTTTCAAGTTACATCAGTTGAGGCTCTCAGCATTTAAACAAAAAGACTACCAGGAGCTTGAAAAGCATGCAGAAGCTGACTGGGGGAAAGGCGTCTTTGTAAAGCTGGTTAATGTTGACATTTCACCAAAATCAGGCAAAGCAGAAAAGTGGTGGGATTAGCGCTGGTGTGTGGTGAGACAAACATTACCGTGCTGACTAAACCCTCCCCACCCAGGCGGGCTTGTGTATCCCCCATTGAACTTCCGGCCACTTAAGTCAGCGATGGCATAGCCTGGATTGGAACCAGCGTCCTCAGGCTATAGGATGCACCCTGCACTACTGGTGAGTTTTAGCTGGATGCAATGCCACTCGGGAGCCCCATATATTTTGAATTTAAACTAAGGCCTGGACAAAATCAAAACTTTGACAACCCACTAATGGCACTACAAAACTGTATTTAATAGTGTTATCTTTTTTTTTCTGTTAGTATCTTATTTCTTCTACTCATAAAAGAAAAAAGCTATGAAATACAGTTTTTCCTAAAGTGTGATTAGCAGGTTGCCAAATTTTTTTTGAATTGGTCTGGGCCTAAAAGAAAAAAGTCTTTTAACACAATGAAAGAGAAGTTGAGGTTGAAAAGTAATTGACATTGTTCCTCAAGCTCTTTGGGAAATTGGCAGTAGATAAAAATAAAAGATGAATTATCCTGCCTTGCGGTCGAATGTCAATACATCTATACTTCAAACATCTCTCCTGAGCCAGTAGATACCTGCCTTCCATGTACTGTTGCATGCCCAGTGAAGCGTCATTGGCTAGTTCAAGTTCTGTATTGGAAACAAGGTCTGTCTTGTCTGCTGTGTTTGTGGTTGGGGAGAAAAGGCAGTAAAACTGTTCTAATTTCTAATAACTAAGGAGGTCAGGGCAGCGACTGTGTCACATTTTTGTTTGGTCACATTGGTAAACACATTTCTATACATGCAAATAAGGCCTTCCCACACAGTACTGAGCTTGAAATATATAGACAAAGGGAATGCCATTTGACAATCCCATGGAACTGAGGTTGTGGGATTGACTGCCAATCAGCGCGGTATCACTTTTTTTTTTGTGCGGGCAGTTAGGAACAAAAGCCTTATTTCACATGTGGAAATGTGTACACCAATGCTTGCTCATTAGCTGGGTGTTTTTTTTTCAGAAAAGCTAACACAGCAGAGACTTTATTACCACATGGAAGTTGAACAGACTGCCACATGCGCCAGTACACGTGAGAGTAAATGTGGAAGGCTTCTCTACTGGCTCAGAAGAGATCTTTTAGAGAATGTACCCGCTAAAGTCCATCGGTATGTCATTTCAGATGAAGATTTGAAAAAAGAAGATCAAGACTCAGGCCTTGATACTGGGAGAAATGGAAAAACATATTGAAAGAGGAGTATGGAATCACTTCATTAGTTTCTCTCAGTACCAAAAGAATAGTGACCTCCGCTTACTTCAAAAGAAAACTGAAAATGAATGGGAGAAGAGCCTTGAACAGACTGCTAAACACTGAGATTGCACCAAAAGATGACACAAGAGGGATGAGAAAGGGCTTTGGAAATGCGTCAAAAAATAAGTGACGGACTTGCAAATGTAACTAAAGATCTAGAAAGCCATCTCAAAGAATTGGGAGAGATGAAGCTTGGAAATAACGATCTAAAAGCATCTGCTGATAAATCCTTGAACACTTTAACAGAGTTAATGAATAAAATGGACACATTAAACTCTAACTCAGTGAAACGAATAGAATGGACACCGTCTGATTTAATTTACAGAGCATCAGAAGGTGGCGTTTTCAGAGGAATCTTGTTCAGTAATGATGTTGGGATGAACAAGTCTATCGAGGTATTATCTTGGATAAACCAGTGGAATGTTGCTTGCTCGGGCCATTCTTGAGCATGCAGGAGAAATCATACACCTTTCAGTCTTCAGAACGCAGAGAGCTCATTTGAAAGCAGTCTGCAAACATGTGGCGCTAGTTATTCAGCTGAACTCCATGCATCCTATGCAGGATTCAGTGTGGAGGCTGGTGGAGGAACAGCAAGCAGCTCTACAGATAGCAACAAGACAAGTCGGGCCAAGGCAGGAGTCCTATGGATCTGTGATAAAACAAACATTCATGCCCATGGCTTCATTTGAATTCACCCACACAGTTAAAGCTGTCTGAAGATGCCTTGCATGTCTTGAAAGAAATAGATGATTTTATGAGCAGAGATTTGATTCGTCGACAAATGGTTGTTTTATTGCAAAGTCAGGCTATTAAATTTCTGCAACGATTTGGGGTCTCATGTAAATGGCAGCGTTGTCCATTTTGGAGGTATACACTGTGTTAAGGCGTCATCACATGAAGTTCATTCCAGTCAAAAGAAATCAAAGTTCAATGAAATGTCCAGATCTATTGATGCTCATGTAGGCTTCCTTCTCATTTTATGGGGTGGTGGATTCTCAGCTTCATACAACAATAGTGATGCCAGAGAATCAACAGGAACACATGAGACCAATACAAGCGACATTGATATTGCAGTTCAGATGATCGAATTGGGGAGGCTTGTTCTATTCAGGAGTGGAAAGAGGGCTGGGTTGAAAACCAGAGCACCTGGAGTGTGATTGACGCGGCCAGGCCAGCGATTTTATCCCAGTCTGGAACATCATTATGGACAACCACTTCAAGAATTTCAATGATCCAATGGGACTGGCTTGCATTCTGAGGGAGTGTTGGAGAGAAATGGTTACAAGCCAGGCACGTGGAAAGGGTGCCAGAGTAGATCATCCTAAGTGGTGGGATGATGAGAGAATTGATGATTTGGTTAAAGAATGGAAAACAATGGAAAAGCTTTGATTTAACTGATGTAACTCAGTTGTGGGCAGTGAAAGCTTAGAAAATCTGGTGAAGAGAAAGAAGTCTTTGACAACATCAGAAAACTATGAAGAGCAGGAATCACAAATCAAAGTGAAGTCGCGAGAGGCTGAGTAGTCGATGGATGAATACATGGAGGAGGAAGCAGCAGATGATCTGTGGAAAGCCTTTGGTACTGAATTAATCAGCGACAGACCTAAAAAGGAAAGCGGGTGGACAGAGGTATGGCTACTATCATTTCTCACGTTTATCTTTTATTATTCAAAAATACCAAGCTTTACCAGGTTTACTGTGCTCGTCATTTAGCATGTGTAAGGTAGCGGGACCCAGTGGCTAGTGAAATAAAATGCTCAGGAGTCCAGATAGAGTACAATGGTGGAGTTTTATTGTACTGCCATCAGGTGCACAAACACAGGGGAACAAAAAATGCAAACCATGAAACACAAGTTGTCATATACAGCAGACATTCAGGATAGACTCTATCCAGTATTAGTGTACTGCTATCATTCACCCATCAACCCCACCCTTGGACTAAACTACTGTAACTGAGCCAGGACTGTACATGACAGTGTAGACATTTTCTTTCTTTTACAGGGTTGCCCCTCATATTATCTGGGAACTGAAAAGTATATACAAGGACAAAGTAAGTTAATTTACAACTCTTCTCTTTATTTTACCGTAACAGTGACACCACATAACCATGTGCATATTCTGCAGTCAGGTAAGCTATATTAAATCACAGGTTATATTGGTAAATGGTCAGGGTTCGGCATTTAGTGATGGGAGCGGGAAGATTCTCCATCACACCATGGCATATACCATGGTTTACCATATTTATTATTTACCATGGTGTATATACCACCTTTACTGTTTGCAATACCCACAATATCTTACATCAGGGCTCGACAACCTCAACATAGCAAGAGCGACTCAACAAAACTTAACGATTTTGAACTCAATTATCAGGTGGTAAGACCAACACTATAACACTAAACTTAAAAACACACTGGGCAAGGCATGGATTTACAATTTTACTGTATTTATTAAAATAAAATGTAATTCTTTCAATAAAGTTTTTTTAAAATAAAACAATATACAAAAACGACTTTTAGCCGTCACATTTAATACTTATAAATCATAATACAAAATAATAATAAACAAAATTCCGGGACACTCCACCACACTCCTTTTTTTAGATTTCCACAGGATGATCTCTTGTAAGTGATTTTCTAACTTGCTAATGATACAATACCTGTTTTCTTCATTTGTGTATTTCTGGACAGCTGTAATTAAGTTCTCAGTATAAGAAAGTGGTATTGCACAGAACTGCTTTCCTGCCAGAACTTGGTAGTAGAGGTAGTGATCAATTACTAAACATACACATAATGGTAATTATCATTATTATTATTTCTGTCCAGGGACACCTTTCTCCAAGCCGACTTAATGATTAAATCATTGAAATACAAATTCACCACCACGGGGAACACTGCAATATTTTGTATTCAGTTAATAATAATCTGTTATGAATAGCATTGGCCTTAGCATTTGGAAGATAAGCGTAACCTGACCAATAAGTTGCCACCAGTTCCATCAAAGCATTACACACAAAAGACAATATTCCTCCGTTCAGGAGAGCAACCACCAAGAAAAGCCTCGTCAAAACCAAACCTCGCCCAAGACAACTGGAAGCTGCTAGAGACTGGAAGATGCTGGCAGATGTTGGTCAGCGGCTTATTTTTCCCACCTGAGTTTGCTACCACTAACCTTCGACCAGACATTGTCTTGTGGTCTGGATCAGCACGCCTTGTTCATCTGGTAGAGTTAACAGTGCCATGGGAAGATGCTGTGGATGAGGCGTATGAGAGGAATAAAACCGGTATGCTCAACTGGCTGCTGAAGCGGAACAGCGAGGATGGAGAGTCTGGGTTTACCCAGTGGAGGTGGGTTGTTGAGGATTTGTGGCACACTCTACAACCCGGTTTCTCAGAGGCGCCAGGTTCAGAGTTCAAATCAGCATGAAGTTCAACATCTACTCTCATGTAATGGAAATCAAGGTGTAAAAAGATGGATTCAGCATATAGGCATGTTTGCTTTCATATTTATAATCTGTACAGCTGCTTTCTCTTGTATCATCTCAATTATATCAGAATACTGGCCGGGATGTTGCCTTACGCTACTAATGGGACATTGAAAGTTGTTATTGTTATTAATTTCTTAACAGACACCCTTATCTAGGGCAACTTACAATTGTTACAAAATATTTACTGAAACAATCTAGATAAGGTTACCTTACTCAAGGTTATAGCGGCAGTGCCCCCCACCTGGGATTGAACCCGCGGCACAGGGTCCAGAGCTGACCACTATTCTACACTGCTGTGCTCAGGTCTTTATCAGTCTGAACAATAGAATAACTATTTTCTTCTGTTTTGTTTCTTACCAGAACCAACAAACTGGAATTGGGCGACTTTTCACCAAGGGACAATGCATCATTTCAAAAAATGGCAAATACAAGGCTATTTTTCAGGTGGGTCATTCATATAACACCAAAGTTCAAACTTTTCTCATAACCTAAATAAGTGCGTGACACATTGATGACTTGCTGAATTGATGACACATTTGTAATAATGTAAAATAGCATGAGGAGCATGAACTAGTTGAAGCTTTGTGAATAGGAATTAGTCATTGAACATACCTGAAATGCATGCATTAATCATCATGATACATTTATATCTTTAAAGGAAGATGGGAATTTCGTGGTGTATGAATACTTTGAAGATGTTATAATATGGGCTAGTAACACTTGGGAGAAAATGGAATGCTGACAAGGTTATCATACAAGGAGACTGCAATCTGGTGATAATGCGATACCAAAGGGACTGCCCTCTGGAAATCCAACACTGCATGCCTAACTGCCAAGCCTGTTGCCTGACTATGCAAGATGATGGGCAACTTGGTCATTTACAGAGACAATAAAAGAAATTTGGTCTGGTAAAAAAAAATAATATTCAAGCATCTGTTTTGAACTGGTTTGCTGACACCACTGTGATGACATGAAAATGTGCTCTACGGGCCTGCAGGGAGGATAACATCCAGCACAGCAAAGTGTGCTTGGCGTGTCAGCAACACAAAAATCACTTCTTAGTACCTGCACCGCCCCTCTCAACAAATGTTTGAGTTTGGAGCTGTATGCTTTCGGGTAAAGAGGAAAACCTTTTCAGTCAAACCTCCCACAGATCAAGTGTCTTTGCATTTAACTTAGTATGCAGATAATATTGCATCTGTCAAGCTAGTACTTGCACCTCCCTTTCTCAACAGATCTGTCCAATAAAGTGAATGTTATCCCGCTTTATAAGAATGGCCTAAAGATGTTGAAATCAAAAGCCTAAATTGAAAGTTTTTTTTTAAGATAAAAACTTTCTACTGTATCAGTTGTGTAGTTTCTTGCCTATTTGCTGTAATGACTACAATATATGTGCATGAAGTTACTCCAGTATAACTGCACTGACATTTTTGCCTTGGATCTATTACACCTTTATGGGCATTGAAAAAAAAAGCATTAATCCTGTATTGAATTGTAAGGCAGGAATTTGTAGTATTGCTTTACATAAGTATTATTAAGTATTTAACAATATGGAGACATGGAGGAGTGAAATTCCTGTAAGCGAGGCTGAGTAAAAGTCAGGTGATCACAAAACTGATAAGAGTAGAACAAGGAGGGGAAATGGCAAATTTCTATAAGCGAAACGCTTTTTGTATCATGACAGACATAACAAGCTTTGTAACCTCTGCTGCGATCAAGAATCTGGAGGAGACTCTCTCCAGCATGCTGTTTGGCTTTTTGCTCTTGCATATTACAATAAAGGAACTTCAGGTTTTGAAATCAGAGAGCAGGTGTGTGGCATATTTATTTTCCTACAATGTATTCTACTTATTCTACATTTATTATAATAAAAAGTTATTACAGTTTTCAGGCAACAATAGCATTTTAATATACTGTCTTTAAGAAATGCACATTACTGAGCTGCTTCTACATTCATGTTGTAGATTCAAAATCACTTCTTAGTACTTGCAACTCCCTTTCACAAATCAGTCCAATATAGTGAATGTTCTCCAGCTTTATGAGAACGGCCTCCAAGATATATAAAATGAAAGAAAATATCTTTTAATCATTTGAGTGTACAAGAAAACAGTTTTTTTTTGAATCCAGAGGTTCTGATCCCAATTTCTACACTTATGTTTCACTTTAAAACAATTAGTCCTATTATTAGGGTCAGCCCTGTTTGTGTATATAATAATCAAAACACAGTTTTAAAATATAAATATTTATACCCCCCTGCCTCTCTCAGGACTGATCTGATCAGCTGGATATATTGGAAGGTGGGAAGGGCTCCTCTTTATTCCAGTCCACAGTTTTTTTACACAAACACAAGGGTGCTGCAGTTCTGCTGATAAATTGAAAATGTACCAACTGTCACCCGACTCATCCAGTGTCATACATTTCCCCCTCTGAACATTTTGACAGTTAATTCACGATTTTAAAACTCCAAAGTCAAAGGATTGTATTATAAATTAGGATTCATTTTTTAAAATTGTAGTGATAAACAATTAGATATAGGTGCCACTCTGAGGTGTTAGAATCACTAGAGACATTCTTACACTAAATATCTACCCATCCATTATCACAGCCGCTTAATCCTTTAGAGGGTCCCGGTTAGCCTAATCCAGCAGGCAGGGGCGCAAGGCGGGACAACACCCTGGACGGGACGCCAGTCCATCGCAGGGTACCACGCACAAACACACTCACACTGGGGGGCAATTTAGGTGACCAGTCAACCTGAACAGCATTTCTTTGGACTGTGGGAGGAAACCGGGGTACCAAGAAAAACCCACACGAACACACAAAAGTCCACACAGACAGACCCCTAGGGACGGCTAACCGCCACTCTACCGTGCCCGCTACACTAAATATAATAGTAACAGAAAATCAGGTGCCACCTTTTTAAATTATTACTGGCTGTTTATTTTTGTATTTTTAAGGCTATCATAATACATATATAGGTCATATACAGAAACTTAGATTTTATAGCAAGAAAATATTTACCCTATGATACAGTTCTGAAACCGTAAAATCAATCTAAACGCACCGCGTGCACAGGATAATACAAGCAACTGGTCCCAGGCACATTGTCATAAACTTATAAACACTGCCGTTGACTATTTAACCTATTTGGAAAATAACATAAGAACTAATAAAAATGAAATGAAAACTGTGAAATCAGACCATAACAGTAACAGCTGCGGTGCGTTCAACTAGGCGAGCGCTCGCAGGAACTGTGTTCGGCTAGTTGAACGGTTTACTGAACATTCCACAAACATTTAAAAATTAAAAATCAACTTGGATTAAGCTGCACTAATGGCTTCATTAGTCATATTGAACAAATTTACGGATGATAGCGACCTTAGTAGCATTCAGTTGGTTGAAATATTTTAACGTAACGTCACTTAGATAAAAGCATCCGCCTAATAAATATTGTAGCGATCTACGAAATGAGCAAAGCGAGACAGGGATTCAAGCTAACTCAATTTTGTTGCCAACAAAGAACTGATCAACATGCAATTGAGTCCTGCACTGTTATATGACTCTCCGGTTGCTATCGGCTGCAGACACGCTCTCTAATCTAGTTCTCTCCTATTTCTCAGCACCGTTCGTTTTGTCTCTAGTCGAGGTTGCACGCAGAGAGGATGCCTCCCGTTTTCATTATGAAAAGCTGACTCCTCCTCTTTTCTCGCACCCCTCAATCCCTTCTCTCTCTTTTTTACTGCGTGACCCCCTATTTGGGAGAGTGCTGCTCCCGTCCCCAGACAGGATTGGCTCTCCAGTTCCGCCGCCGCTACGGTATGTTTTATATTGAGTAGCCTAATAAAACATGAGAAACTCTACATGACTCCTGAAATAGTTTTAATAATCGTATAATTTAATAGTGAAACCTACGACGCAATACATGACGTGCTGTAGATATTCTGCCATTTAATGCCAGTTCTGTGCAAGGCTGTGTTTTTTGAGTAGCCTATTTAAAATATTTAAATCATCCTTAGTCACTTTATTTAAAAAGTTTTGGGCAAAGTATGTCGTTTTTTTTTTGTTGTTATTGGTTCTTTTTGTATTGAGTATTCTTTTTATTTGACTGGATTCTGAGAAATCTGGCTTTCTCTTTTCTTCTTAGTTTCTATGGTTAACACTAACAGGTAAGAAAAACGAAAGCCGGTGCAGCATGGGACAAAGCTGGTGAACTTAAGAACGTTTATGAATTTAAAAATAAGCGAAGCATCACTAAAATAAGTGCTGCTTATTTTAAATTCATAAACGGTCTGTCCTAACTTTTGTTTTTTTTTGTTTTTGTTTGCTGGTATCGGCCTGGGTTGCGGTTTAATTGGCAGCTTTGTATTTTGCAGTATACTATCTTGCAACTTTGTATGTGCTGCGGTGTAAATCCTGCGGTTTAATGAGTAACTATGTTTGTAACCATTTATAAACTCAAGAAGATCAACTAACCATTTTTCTTTTTTTTCTTTCTTTTCAATGATGTAAACGGACCCTTATACAAATGAGATATTAGGGCACTTTTAGACTAATTAGTTAACTGCCTCTTTAGAGTGTTGTCACCGTTAGCAAAAGTTTGCGGCGAACAGACCACAAACCTGAAAAACAAGTTTGCAAACTTTCTCCGCCTAGTTGAACGCACCCCTGGGTGATCAGGACCACTGCGACATCACAGAATGCTACCACCTCTTCTCCTTTCCACCTGGACAAGGGTTGTGACAGGCTGGGAGAGAGTCAACTACGCCCATTTATTTAATTTCCTGCTTCGATTTAATATTGTATTTTTTAAAATGTATATTGTGTATTAAATGTATGGAATACTGACGGGTAAATATATTATTAAATGTTTGGTAAACGTTTATTTCAGTAAGTGAATGTAGAGTAAATGTTTATTTCATAAGTGAATGGCAGTGAATGAATGATGAGGATTGCAAGTGCAGATGATTTATGACTGTAGCGAAGGGGCGCTCAGGGCCTGGGTGAAATATAAATTTGGCCGGAGGTCTCGTCCGCTGGTGCGGCAGCGGCTACCTGTGCGAAGGCCGGCTGGAAATACATGAACAGATACATGCATCCCAGTGCACTTAATGGGACGTGACAGTGACCACCTCTCCCCGAAATGCCGAGGGCCGCCAAACCATGAATGGACAATGAAAAGATTGAACTCTCTCCCACAGTGGCACTCTGCCACTAACCCTAAATATAGAAAATCAGCAGCTGAGATACGGCCGCCCCCAGAGCATGCTGCCGAGGAAGAGAGCCCAACCTCTCAAACCCGAATACGCGACCAACCAGGAACTACTAAATCTGAGACCGGCTCAGCACTTTCGGGTAAAGGAAAAAACCCTACTCACACTCACACACACACACATATATATATATATAGGCGTGCTCAAATTTGTTTGGTACCCTTACAGCTCATTGAAATAAATGCTTCATTCCTCCTGAAAAAAGTGATGAAATTAAAAGCTATTTTATCATGTATACTTGCATGCCTTTGGTATGTCATAAGAATAAAAACAAAGCTGTGAAAAAGATGAATTATTGTATTCTACAAAGATATTCTAAAATGGCCTGGACACATTTTGTTGGTACCCCTTAGAAAAGATAATAAATAATTGGATTACAGAGATATTTCAAACTAATTAGTTCTTTTAATTAGTATCACACATGTCTCAATCTTGTAATCAGTCATTCAGCCTATTTAAATGGAGAAAAGTAGTCACTGTGCTGTTTTGGTATCATTGTGTGCACCACACTGAACATGGACCAGAGAAAGCAAAAGGAGAGAGTTGTCTGAAGAGATCAGAAAGAAAGTAATAGACAAGCATGGTAAAGTAAAAGGCTACAAGACCATCTCCCAGCTTGATGTTCCTGTGACAACAGTTACAAACATTATTAAGGATTTAAGGTCCATGGAGCTGTAGCCAACCTCCCGGGCACGGCGCAGAGATAATCGACCCCAGGTGAACAGAGGATAGTCTGGTGAAAAAGAACCAGGATAACTGCAAGAATTAAGCTGAACTCAAGGTGAAGGTACGTCAGTTTCTATTGCACCATCCGTGGCTTTTTGGTGATGGGCTCCATGGAAGAAGACCCAGGAGGATCCACTTTTGAAGAAAAACATAAAAGCCAGACTAGATTTGCTAAAATGCATATTGACAAGCCACAATCCTTCTGGGAGAATGTCCTTTGGACAGATGAGTCAAAACTAGACTTTTGGCAAGTCACATCAGCTCTGTTCTGAACGAAAAAAATGAAGCTTTCAAAGAAAAAAGACACCATACCTACAGTGAAACATGGAGGAGGCTCGGTTATGTTTGGGTCTGCTTTGCTGCGCTGCTGGGTGCCTTGAATCTGTGCAGGGCACAATGAAATCTCAAGACTATCAAGGCATTCTGGCCGAGAAAGCGTATTGCCCAGTGTCAAGCTGTGTCTCAGTCGCTTGGGTCATGGGTCCTCCAACAGGATAATGACCCCAAAACACACAGCTAAAAAGCACCCAGAATGGTTAAGAAACAAAACATTGGACTATTCTGAAGTGGCCTTCTATGAGTCCTGATCTGAATCTATCAAACATCTATGGAAAGAGCTGAAACTTGCAGTCTGGAGAAGGCACCCACATCAAACCTGAGACAGCTGGAGCAGTTTGCTCAGGAAGGTAGGGCCAAACTACCTGTTAACAGGTGCAGAAGTCTCATTGAGAGCTACAGAAAACGTTTGATTGCAGTGGTGCCTCTAAAGGTTGTGCAACAAAATATTAGGTTGTAGATACATGTTTTTTGTCCATGCCATTTTTCATTTGTTTTCTTAATTACAATATTATGTTGAATAAAAATCAAAAGCAAAGTCTGTTTCCTATTAAATATAAGGTAAACAATGGTGGATCACCAATTACTTTTGTCAGTTTCAAGTTATTTCCAGAAAATTGTGCATTCTTAGTTTTTTTTTTTGGGTACCAACAAATTTGAGCACGTCTGTGTATATATATATATATATATATATATATATATATATATATATTTTTTTTTGAGAACCTCTCAGGAATCCATTGGCTGAGGGCAGCCCTTCCTCGAGCTAAAAAAGCGGTCCACTCCGTTTGGCCTCCCAGCGCTTGACTGAGCAGCCGGGGAAACAAAAAAGAAGTGACACGAAGCAGATAGTACAGAGAGCTTTTATCGCATGCTGATGGCCTTGGTTATAGGATTCTCCTTCAGAAAAACAACCAAGTTTACAATTACTCACCTGTGGGGTGAGGTCAGAACCAAGGGGAAATAAAAAGTAAGATGGTCGGCTGGGTGCAGGAGGGTGTGGACCTTGAGTTCATATGTGGAAACTGTAGCATGTTTGCTCTTTCATTGTTTTTAAAATATAAATGAAAACCAACTCCTACCTCGACCTGTGTTAAGCTATTAGCAAACTTGCCTTCCGTGTTCTGGATACTGCACTACACTCTTAGTTTTCTGGATTTGTTTACAATATCCGCTTGAATATCTGGAGGTATTAACTGTTTTAAAAGCCTCGCTGTCTATGTGCTACTGTTCTTATACCAAATTTCTAAAGTAAAAACTCTGAACTGAATTACTACTGCTCTGTACACAACACTGCCATGGGAAGTGGCTTGAACCCTGGGTCTCTAAGTTTTGTGGCGTTCTGGGACAACAGTTAAGCAAGTTATTTGAAATACAAGACCTGTGGCCCGTTGTCCTTAGTTAAAAGCGGTGGGTAACCAATCACAGCAGACAAATACAGAGGAAAAACCAGTAATAGCCTAGGAAGAATAACTAATGAATATATTTAATTCTAGTATGCCAATGTTTTTGATGCTGTCACTTGTTTTTGAATGATATTTGCCTGCAGTATTCATAATGCTGGAGTATATTGAAATAAAAATTATTTTGCACTGAATAAGTTTATTATGAGGGAATGTTTACTGAAATGTAATTGTGTTTGTTATTTCACCTTTATATGTCACTTTCTCCAAGTGGTTCCTGCGATGTGTTAGTCTAATATTCAGTCTGATAATGAGTTTTAATCATTTCTCATCTCTTGTCTGTTTTAACTGACTTCATTCAATTATGCTTTTCAACTCTGACAAAGGGGACGAATAAATTGAAATTTGAAACATTTTAAAAGATTTGTACTAACTATGCAGGCTGTATTTTCCAAAGTACTGATGGCTGTACAATTTGACTTCATAACTTTATCTTTACCCAATATTGCCTTTTGAGACCTAGACATCATGTTTAGTAAAAAACTCCATGAAAGCTACTGCTGTGGTGCCTTTTAGCTGATGTTAATCTTCAACTCCCTATCTAGACACATTTACTCTTGGCTTATTCTCTCCTGCTGTATGAACCAAGGAGACATTTCATACTGACCTGGCTGCAGTGCATCCATAAGACTAGTGCTGCCAGCAGACTCAATCCCAGAGCACTTTGAGACAGAACAGGGTTTTAAACTTGCCCCTAAGCTCAATGAAATGAAAGCATAAAATGAACTATTACCTTAGTTAAAATGAATATCTGAGCTTAAATACAATACACAGCAAACAAGTCAAACTGTTTTCCGCTGCCTCAGATCAGACCAAATGAACAGCAGTGCAAAGCTGATTGATTGGGACAGTCATTGCATGTTATAGAACAATTTAATATAAATGAACGAAATAAATATCAACGTTAACTTATTAGTGGCTGCAAAAAATGATTATAACATGATACAATTGTTTTGCTGCACATGGTACCCCAAAAGCACCAACATTAACTGAAGCAAAAGGTGTAATATTTAATTCCACACTTTAATTTCATTCAGTTTAGAACAAGTTTAAAAAAAAGTGAAGATGCACTTAGATCAGGAAACACAGATATATACACTTTTTATTTCAAATGAAATATTATGTGTATTGTGTGGGAGACTACATTTGGGGGGCTGATTCGTGAAAGAATGATTTACAGTATAATGCGTAAAATCTCGAAAAACTTCTCACTTCTAAATCTTTTAGTCATTTTGTATTACTTTAGTATAAATACATGTTAATTTGGATTCATATATGTTTTTTCTGACTATGTGAACAAGAAAAGGCACAAATTAGCCCGTTTTCTCATTGAAATAGGTACATTTCAAAATATCACTGTCCTGGTCACAAAGCAAAGTTTGTGGGAATATGCCATTTTCTATACTTTTGAGGCATTAGCAATTAGGAAATAATACTTACTAGACAGGAAAAAAAAAAAAATTTGTTACGGTGTAATTGCTCCACAAATAAAACCAGCTCATCTTCAACGTGGCGTTTCATAATTTGCGAGAACTGAAATAGGAATTCATCTCTTTCTGTGGTGTTTTGGGTGACTCTTAGAAGAACCTTTGTGTTGTTGGAAGGACGGAGCGGGGACAGGCCAGGTTTACTTGGAGCTGGTGTGCCCAGTGGCGGCCTTGGTGCCCCTCAGACACGGCGTGCCAGCCAGCTCTCCGGGGCAGCAGGAGGTGCGGCTGTCTGGATCTCCGGGAGGTGATGGTGGGCCTTCGTTGCAGTGAGCCAGGCGGGACGCCTGGCCGGCGATCTTCCCGAAATGTCGTTGGCTTGAACGAGTTCATGATGCCCATGCGCTTTGGAAGAGATGCGGTGTCGGGTGGACCTGCTTCAACGCACAGCCTGCGTAGATTGCGTGAAAGCTCTCCTTCCCTGCTCTTTCTGCGCTTCTTTTCCTCCCCTTTGGCTGCCAGCAACAGCCTTCTTGGACCTTTCTTCGGTAGCGGGTGCAGCTTCGGTTCTGGCATTTTCTTTCTCTGATGCAGCTCAAAGATGAATGAGTAACCTGCCCACGAGCCCCAGTATTTATACAGCCTGTATACAAATTATTGCCCAACAATCCTTTACGTGAGAATGTTCAGCTCTGAACCAACTACGCTCCCAGGGGCGGGTCGCCAGCTGTGATTGGTTGTGCTCTGAAAGCGCAAAGGAAAATTGGTGACTTTGTAACCATGAGCTGAGTGTTTTTTTCGGGTTCAGATTTGAACTTGGTGCCTTTTTACAGCGGTCACTTCAGATGTTTTGTTTTTCTTTTATTAAATGTCGTCCAATAATTCAATGTACAGTAATACTGAACCCCCCCACTCGATGTGTATCTTAAATATCGCGACAAATACAGATATTGTGAACCCGGGGCAGTTTGTTGTGCTCATTAAGCGATATTGAAACTCAATATCAATATCGTGCTTCTTGACTTAATGCTTCCTGTTTAAGATAGCGATTGTTTCAGCAGCTTGAATGGTGATACTCGCCTCGAATTCAGAAAAGAGCGATGCTGTGGATTCAATAAACTTTGGTCAAGATTTACTGATTTTATTTTATTGGTTTAGGAAAACTAAATTGGGTAAGATTTAAAAATGTTGCGGGCTTTAATTCTACACAAGGGGGCCTCGGTTTAAATGAGCTCATATTTAATCATTGTTAACACTAGGGTTACTTTTCATTTTATTCCATTCAATAGATTTAATTACAAGCTTAAACATTTCATGAAAGATCAAGATCTGTGTTTAGGGGCTACAGAAATCTAACACCTGTTACGAGTTAAAAAAATAAATACTGTAGCGATCCGTGTATTGTGTCTAATGCTGTATTCCCTCTTGTTTCTACTGTCTGTTAATGCTGCTGTATTGTGTTCCTCCCCCGTCTGTATTGCCTGTAGCTGGGTTCGCTCATCAGCTGTGCGAGCTGTCAATGTCATTGGCTGTTTATTTGTGCGTGCCCATTGGTCCTGGTGTCGCCTGGGGATCAATGGGATAGCTGTTCGCTCTGGCACCCGATTAGAATAAAGGGCGGGGCTAAGGTATAAAAGGGGCGTTGCACGCTCATTAATATAATATAATCATTAACTTAGTGAGTACGGTGGGATATCGATGCAGTCTCCAGAGACGCATCTGACATCCTAGAAGGGGAGAGTATAGAGGCTGAGATAGCCTCCCAGCACTCTGAGCAGGACATCGAGCTCCAGGTGCTGGATACCGATGACCCGACGTGGTCTGTGGTGGAAGAGCAACCCGACCACTTGGGGATCGAGTGGCCGATGGCCGGAGCTACCACGGCGATCTTTGTTCGAGTCGCCTTCAGCCCAGACCCATCAGTCCAGGATGCTTCCGGCATTCCCAGACTTTATTAAAGAGGTGCAATCCACCTGGGGGCTCCGCCTCTGCCCCTGCGTTTTCGCAAGACCTCGGCTTTTTAACATGCAGGGGCAAGTGAAGCTGGGTTGGCGTCATTCCCACTGGTGGGCGCTGCGTTCGCTGCGTTGGTGAACACCAACATTATCGGGATAACGAAAGATCCTGCATGCCCTAATAAGCAATGCATGACCACAGAAATTTACACCTAAAGAAGAGAGTGCGCTCGCGACCCGCGGGGCGGTTGGGTGTCAAATGTGGCCAGCCTGTTAAAGGTCTGGGCGGCACTCACTGGGGACCTGCTGGAAAGTGCCCCCTGCGGCTCTCAGAGGCGAGTTGGTGGCGGTCAGTCAGCTGCTGGTGAGTTGCCCAGCTCAGCCCAGCGGCGGGCTCAGGGCAGGAGGCATCCCGCGTCCCTGGTGGTAACCCAGAAGGCAGCTCTGGCTCTCACAAAGCGAGTGCAGAGCCTGAAGGGCGGTGCTGGATGCCCCAATTACACGGTTACACATTCGGTAGGTCCGGTGGAGGAAATACTCTGGCAGCTCCCGTCAAGGCTGCGGGAGATCGCAGCAAATGGCAAATGTGGCCGACAAGCCCGTTCCAGCCGGGCGGCCTCAGGAACATCAGTGGCGCGGGACACGCCACAGCAGCAGGCGCAACCACGGGCAGTAAGACCTCCCCTTCAGGTCCATCAGCCGGCCGACGACCGTTTGTAAGACCGCAGCGGAGGGTGGCGCCCTAGAGGAGGTGGCAGGCCACGCCCTCGTGGCTCTGGTCAGGCCCTCGCGAGCGAGCGCAGCCACAACGGCCCTGAGAACGTCAGGCAGCTGTTAACCCACCCCACACTGTTCCACAGCTCCTGTTCTAGCAACAATGCACCAACGACATCTGGGTGTGCAAAACTATATTCACCGGCTACACCCTTCAGTTCGTTAAAACCTCCCCCTTCAGGGGAGTGGTGGTAACTGCAGTGAAGGACTCGGTTCAGTCCTCAGCTCTGAATGTGGAAATACAGGCATTGCTCAGGCGTGCCATTCAACTAGTAGACCCTGCTCTGACCGACCAGGGTTCTACTCCAAGTACTTCCTAGTGCCAAAAAGGACGGTGGGCTCTGCCCTATTTTAGATCTGCAGTACTGAACAAATACCTATAGGTGTTATCGTTCAAGATGCTTCACAGCACAGGCATTGTCCAGTCTGTCGACGGGGCGACTGGTTTACCACCGTAGACCTGACAGATCGTGCTCGCGTTCCCATCTGTCCGGGTCACAGGAAGTATCTATGATTAGCATTTCAGAGCAGGTCTCTACGAGTTTTGTCCTGCCATTCAGCCTGTCTCTAGCTCCTCGAACCTTTTGAAGTGTATGGATGCCATTTGGCTCCTTTGTGGGGCTCCAAGGCATCAAACTGCAGAACTTTATCTGGACGACTGGCTGCGTCTGCGGCGCCCAGTCAAGAGCAGTTGGCACAGCACACAGTGATGATTACAGACCATCTTCGGCTAGGTCTGAAGGTCGAATTCAGAAAAGAACTGCCCGTGCCGAGCCAACAGACAGATTTCTTGGGTCTGCATCTGGACTCCTGTGTCCATGGGCGACCCTGTCGGCACAAAAAGTTGCTTTCGCTGGGCCGGTCTCTCCCTATTCAGGTTAAGAAATAGTCAGCATGGGCTGTCCCAAGCATGCTGGGGTTGATAGCTGCTGCCTGCATAAGCCCTTCCTTTGGGCTTACTACACCAGAGAACTCTGCAGGCCTGGTTCGAAATGCCTTGGTTGCATCTTGGGACAAACACCGCCGGGGTTGAGGGTATCGAACCTGCTGGGAAGCACTGCGCTGGTGGAAAGTTCCGTGAACATCCGCCGGGGCGTATGCTTAAGGTCCCATCTTCCGAAGGGAGGTTATTACGACCGGCGCTTCCAGCCAGGGTTGGGGGGCAATCTGGAGCAGTGCGGGGGACTTCGCGGGTGTGGTCAGGACCTTGGAGGTTGGCCCACATCAATGCTCTGGAGCAGTGGACCTCGCCCTTTGGCACTTCTTGCCAGTGCTTCAAACGAAGCACGTGTTAGTCGCGATCCAGACAACACCACGGTAGTGTGCGTATATCAACGCCAGGCGGCAGCTGAATCCCGGTCTTCACGGATGGTAACACGGCTGTTGCTTTGGGCACAACCGTGTTTAGCCTCTGCGCGCGGTTCACCTACCGGGCAGAGTCAATTACGCAGCCGGATCTCCTGTCAGGAGGTCCTCTTGCAGGCGAATGGCTTCTTCACCGGGTGGTAGGCGCATTTGGGAATGGTTCGGCACAGCGCAAGTTGATCTCTTCGCCGCGAGAGACCACGCACTGTCCCCTATGGTTTCGGTGAAGGACCTCGACAGCCCCCTAGGAGTCGATGCACTGGCTCACGAATGGCCGCCAGGGCTCCTGTATGCATTTCCACCGATTCCGATGCTCCCGCCTTCTTGAGAAGGTCAGGGTAGAACAAGCGACAGTGATTCTGATCGCTCCTCGGTGGCCTCGGAGAATATGGTTCCCGAGTCTGGTGCAGTTGTTGCGCGGTCGCCCGAGGGAGCTCCTCTGCGAGCCGGACCTGTTGTCTCAAGCTCAAGGAGGGCTATGGCACCCAACCCCGAACTCATGCAGTTATGGGCTTGGCCCCTGAGCGTGGCGCCTGTCAGCCTTAGGGCTTTCGGCCGGCGGTTATATCGACCATTCAGATTGCAGGCGCCCTCTACTAGGTCGCAGTATGTGTATAAGTGGCAATTGTTTCAGAGTTGGTGTCTGGCTGAGAGCCATGACCCGGTCTCCTGCCCTTTGGTAGTGATATTACAGTTTCTGAAGCTGTCAGATGAGGGAAATCTCCCTCTACACTTAAAGTGTATTTAGCCGCCATTTCGGCTTGCCATATACGCATTGACGGGTTATCACCTGGTTGCCATTTTCTGGCATCTCAGTTCCTGAAAGGAGCAAGGACGCTGCGGCCTCCAAGGACGACCAGTTTACCGTCATGGAGCCTTGATGTGGTGCTAGAAGCCCTTACCAAGGCACCGTTCGAGCCTCTCCACAGCGTGGATATGAAGCTCGTGTCTATAAAAACTGCGTTTTTGCTGTCTGTGGTATCAGCAAAACGCGTGAGCGAGTTGCATGCGCTTTCGGTGCATTCATCATGTACTCGTTTCGCAGGAGACGGTTCTAAGGTCTCCATGCGTCCAAATCCGGCCTTTCTACCCAAGGTCATATCCCGTTTCATATAAACCAACCAGTCGAGTTGATGGCATTCCATCCTCCTCCTTTTTCTTCCCCAGAGGAAGAGCGGTTTACATGCTCTGCCCGTGCGGGCATTGAGGTGTTATATTGACTGCACAAGGACTGTGAGGCAAACAGAACAGCTGTTCATATGCCATGGTTCTAAGACTTTGGGCCAGCCGTTGTCTAAGCAATGCCTTTCCCATTGGATAGTGGATGCTATTAAGTTAGCATATGATTCTATGGGCCTTCCGCCACCAGGGCAGTTGAAGGCACATTCCACTAGGGGTATGGCAACATCCTGGGCCCTCTTTAGAGGGGTGCCAGTGTCTGACATTTGCGCTGCAGCCAGTTGGGTTACACCGCATACTTTTACGAGGTTCTACTGGTTGAATGTACTGGAATCCTCTGCTCCGTCATTTGGAGCATCTGTGTTACACTCTATGACGCCTCAGGGTGCGGACATATAGAATGGTTGATGAGATGGTGTTGACTATTCCACCTTAGGACAGGTGTCATTGTGAACATAGGCGCTGAGGCGCAGCTCCGCATATGCGTAGATGTACTGCCCACGCAGTTTGCGTTATGACGTAAGTCTGTCCTACTGCCGAATCCTCCCTCACGACGGCTTGGGTACACTGTTCCCATACCTTGATGGTTATTTTTCGACTTGAAAGGGGCGATAGGTTGCGGATGCAACCCCAGTTCCCTGAAAGAGAAAATAACCATCGTCGCGAGGTCGCTCTGGAAGCCTTCACGGCCTGAAGAGCAAAAGAGGAAGAGAGTCTCCGTGCGCTGCGTGTAGTAAGCTCCCAGGGGGGCGGGTTTACACGGCAGCTTGCGCGGAGGCCTATCGGTAGCTTTGCTATAAAGCTCAGCCAATCGCTACTGCCTGACGGCAATATCCCATACCTTGATGGTTATTTTCTCTTTCAGGGAACTGGGGTTGCATCCACAACCTATCGTTTTTCTTCCCTATATTTTTGCTTTCCATTTGCACAGTGCTGATTTAGGGCAGCAGGCTTGCGCAGATCTAGTCAGTAGGCTATGAAGGCTAGGATGGCTCAGATATTAAAAATAGGGATTGGTAGAAACAAGCTGTAGAACATGCTGTGATGGTGACTGTGTCCTGTGCATCCCATAACGTGGAAGGCAGACACGTGTTGACTTTGGACATAGCTGAGAACAAAAAGGACGGAATTAGTTTAGTTAGAGATTTAAGCAGCAAGGGTATTCTCAAACAGCTGCATTAATACTATAACACAGGCATAACGCAGTTCATGGTAAGAGGTTTTATACAGAACTGTAAACCCACAAGAGATCTGCAACATCATGACAGACCAGACACAGCAAAACACAATAATAAAAAAAGCCGCCCGCATTATCATTGAGGTGAACTACACCACTGCTAACCATAAAATCACCCATCAGCCACTACTTTCTGCCGTCTTGTAATCCACAGTAACAGCTGACCTGCTCCCTTGCAGTGTTTATAGTTAAGGATAAACACGCTCATTAACATTTAGTGAAATGTGGGTTTCCATGCGAAACTGGGTGTGGATTTTCCCGTGTGTTTCGTCATTCACACGAGTAAATGAGATTTACCCTATGCCTTTAGGTCAGTAACGTTTTATTGTTTCCACAAAATAACATCAATAAGATTCAGCTGAGCTGCCAGTGTGTAATAAACAAACCCTCAGATATCAGAGAATAGATACAGAGACAAGCTGTGGCACCAGCAAGAGGGGGACAATGAAAGCCAGTTACACTTTAAATACATAAATAAATAAATTATGACATGAAACAAAAATACATGTGGGTATATTTTAATAAAAAAAAATCTATACCTCCATAATTCAGAGTATTTATCTAAATAATCTCACAGCTAATTCTTTACAAATTAATCATTTCTGTTTCCCCGAAAGTGGTAAGTAATGTGGCGTTATAGTTTCTTAACATTAATGGATTTTAGAAATCATCTATGCTAGTCTTCCCTCAAATAGTTTAAAATATAATTTAGATTTTATGGCAGTTAATATATAAATCAAATTCAAAACGGGTCGCATTTTGTAATTTAAATAGCTATGAGCTACCAAAACGTATTTTTTGTTTCATATGGTTATTAATGTATTTATTTGATTAAACTTTAATCGAGGGCTTTCATTTGATCTTCTTGAAGTTACCAGCAGGCGCCTCCGGAACTTTCGCATTTTTAAATCCTAACGGTCTCTGCTCAGCGGAGTGGAATGTTCAGGGGCGGTTGCCTAGCAGCGTCTCCCCCTCCTTCTCTGCCCGCCCCTCTCTCCCTCTCTCGCTGCACCAGCTAGGAGTTCAGATTGCTTCGTTATATTATAGGCGCAATTCTTTACTAGCTTTTACAAATGAGCTTATTAGAGGCTTCGTGTTTTTAAGATGGTTCAGGTGCAGTCCGGGCAGACTGACTGGAGCATCATTACAGTATACCGCACTGCGCTCGGCTTTGTGTGGAGGCTGATACACAAAATAACGAACGACTGTTAAAGAAATCACATGTATTGCTTTTTAATGCTAAATATGGATCCGGTATTCTAAGTATTATCTACAGTTAATAATGCAGCTATATTCATATTCACAATGTAATACAGTATTAAGACAGGGTCCAGTATTAGAAATCAATGTTCATTGACCATTTCCATACATTCTCTATATGTTTCCACATTGTGGTTGCAATCCACAGGCACAAGGGGCTCAGTGATGTTAACAACTAGAGCCCACAATTAACCAATATATTTAATGTAAAGAAATGGTTCATGTCTTTCTTTCTCATAGCTGCTTCTGTGTGTATACACCAGTGCTATTTATTGTGTGTAATTACCCGTCTTGTCTAAGAATGCAGATTATATATAAAAGATATTTATGAGAGTGGCGTGATGAGGGCTCTCCCGTGTGATAGTTGACCGCTGACGGTGAAACTACTAGACAGTTACGATTGCGCATTAATGAGCGACTATAAAAGTTACATTGGGAGAAAAGATATTCATTCACCACTATCTACACATTTTGTAGATGCCAAACATTCAGCTTCAAATCTTAAATTCTGTGGCATACAAAAACTGTTTCAAGCTCGCAGAGGTGGTAATCTCACTGCACGAAAATAAAGGTTTACAAATTTAGTACATTTGTAAACCTTAAGTTTGCAGGGGTTTACAATGTCATAGTAAACCATTTTGTAAACTGTATGTTTACATTAAGTTTACACACACCTAAGTGAGTAAACATTATGTTTACAATGTTTGCACAATGCTTGTAAACTACACACCAAAAAACCTTAGGTTTACAAAAGGTTTGCAGGTATATAGGAAGCCACATGTAAAATGTAAGTTTGCATAATGTTTACAAGAAACTTATGTAGAGTAAAACTGATTTGTACCTAGGTTACACTACAATTGTAAACCATTTTAAACCTTAGGTTAGAAAAGATATATTTACATGGTTTACTCACAATCTTTCTGGTATAAAATAGTATTGAAGGGATAATGCAGTGGCCATACAGTTTATATTGCTAGCTGATTCCCCCAGTCTTTTTAATTGTGTTTTGTAACTTTAGGAGAAAGATTCAGTGTAATATTTTTTTTTAAATTGTCAGAGCTTTCCTAGGTTTTCAGTGCCCCACATTCTCTGAAAACAAATATATAAAACTGATGACATAGTGAAATCCTACTATCAATACCATTTTTGTGGGGTGGCAGTTTGCAGTATTTCATTGTGATGATTTTTTTTTTTTTTTATCACTATACCATAAAAAGTGTTAAGCAACATTACATGTGTTTGCCCATGGTATGCTCAGCAAAATCAACTGCTCATGGAAGGCATGACCAGTCCATCATGCTGAACGCTCTGGGCAAACACATGCAATATTCTATGTCCCGGCTCCTCCTTCTCATCTCTTGTCCCTCATTGATGGTATCAGCTGTCCATAAGCATCAGGACAATGCCGTGTTTCACCACCTTCTGGTGTCTCCTCATCACCTACCTTGGACTGCTTATCTTTCATTACCCTAACTAAATTGTACTTGGCTGTTGTTTCCTAAAGTGATTCAATTTGAGTTAAGTTTTCACCATCCAAGCTGAGGGCAAGGTAAACAGACAGCCCCTAAGAAGAACATAAAGTTTACAAATGAGGAGGCCATTCGGCCCATCTTCCTCCTTGTTTTATCCCCTGCTGTGTTGGCACTGAACTCTGCCGGGAAAAAAAAAAAAAAACATGAAGGACTGCTGTGCTGTAAGTAGTTCATCTTGGGTTGTCTGTCGGGACTGTACCATAAAATAACATTTGCTTACTAAGGTGTGTGTACATTAGTTTGTGTTACATGGTGGATTGAGGCTGTAGTCTCTTCGGGAGCGTCACGTGTACATAGCCAGAGTTGCGAGTTTCTTAATTTAGTTTTGAGCAGGGGTAGAAAAAAGCTGACATCTGAGTGAGGGTTTAATTCAAGGGCAGCATTAATTATCTATCTATCTATGTATCTATCTATCTGCGCCTAGGGTACAGAGAGGTTAGAAAACTATTTGCTTTAAGTCTGCAAAAAGAACAATACTATTTATATGTTAAAGTAATGTTTATGTAGAATATAAACATCAAATCAGGGTAACAAACAACATCAACTTAATTCTGATAAGCTCTTTAACTCAAGGTACAGATAATAAAAAACATGTATTTTATTATGATTAATGATTTGAAAAATGAACTTTACTTAAATCAGGAAGTCACTTGAGAGAAAAATATATATTTCAAGAACCTTGGCCAAGATGGCAGCAATACAAAATTACAATCACAGTGTTAAATAATAAATTGTACCGACAGTAATAATACATGGACCTTTGAATATTTAAAAGAGCATGTCGGAAATAAAAATCAATAATATGTTTAAATTAGAATCAACTTCCATGATTTACAATAAATATACAAACTATTACAGAAAACCACACTTACACCTCTTAGGCTTACAGTGGTTGTTATAAACTATAGAAGTAAATGAAAAAAATGAAAGAATGACCTTTACTGGTATGACCAAAAGCATCATTTTCAGTGTTGCCCACAATACTGAACCACACTATGAAATAAGTTCATGAGTATTACCAAATAAGATCACCATTTTACTATAGTCGATTAAAATATAGAAACATGTTGACAGTAAAAATAACTTACCGAATACTGAGGTACTAATGTACTTTTTCATGAATGTCCACAAAAAAGTACAATGTAAGAAATATCAAGATTATTTCTCATATTAATAAAAATAATAAACATAACCCCAGAGACAGGAGATGGCAGGTGCAAGCACCAGTGTGTGTATTTATTAATAAGCCAAATAAACAAACAAACAATTTAAACAAAACAACTCGAACACTCACAAAAATAAAAAAAAACATAACTCACCACACACAAACTGGAGACCCACACTCGCCAGGACTACTGTCCTAAATGGAGCCTCCAGACGCCTATCTCAATTAGAGATAGAGACAAACATTATTTTTTCTTAGAACAACAATTACATGTAACACATTTTTAGCATTTTGAGAAGACAGCAGAATGAACAAACCAGTGCAACAGACACTTTGATTGGCATTAAAGAGAAAATGAACGAACCATGGACATAGTGTGACAGACCAGACCGCTCGAGACGTGCGTCAACACTTGCCTATGATTCAGAGAATAAGAGGAAATGAACGAACGTGACCCCACATAGATTCAGAGTGACATAGTGCGACAGACAGAGAATCAGATGCGTCACGGACGTCAACACGTCAACAACACCTATGATTCAGAGAATAAGAGGAAATGAAAGGTAAGACAGTAAGTGTCAATCCAAGGACACCTCCTGGTTCAGCAAACACAGTCAGCAAATCTTTAAAAAATTGTAACCATGTATCGACCAGATCAGAAATAAAGAAATGTGTCTGCAACACCATCAAAAAAGACATAACCATCTAACAAACCTCAGCACTTTGTCATGAACTGTTGCTGGGCTTGCGTATAGTTGTTCTGCTACATAATCTAAATCCTGAGAAATTCCTGCTTCAATATTTACAGCCATCTCTTTTTCCGCAGTTGCTTCCCACTGTTCTTCATTTTCACTGTCAGAGTGGTTCTCAATATTAAATTCAGATACAGGAAAGAATGACAAAACATTTTCATCAGATACATTTTGGGCACATCTTGTTACCGTTCACTTTCCAGGTTTCTTTCATTTGGCTATATATTCTTCTCCAGTTGATGATCAGTCTTTTTTTGTACAGCGATGCTCGTGGTATTGCTCATAATGTACAGAATTATAGCTGACTTTACAAATTTCACATATCACTCTCTTCTCATCTGGCTTTTCTTTCTTCAGGAAATCTATAAAATAAAAAAGCGAAACTTTGATGAATCACTTCCCATTTAAGAAAAAATCTTAACACGAAATGTTCTGTAAATATTTCAGAAAAACTTCTGGTCAAGTTTCTGAGTACATGTATTTTGTGTGCTGCGTGTTCTGAAGGGTTTTAAAAAGGGTATTGTGCTGGACCCGCTTTAAGACTGTTACCATTATTTTAAAATGTGCACCGATTAATCTACAGATTAATTAGCTGATGCCCATAAATTAACCAATCAAATATTTTAATCGAAAGGACAGCCCTAATTTAAAACTCTTACGGCCCTAATTATTACATTTACTATAGTAGATCGAGGTTCACTGTATTTGCAGCACTGTGCCTTAAGAAATGAATAATCTGAGCGGAAGCAGGTGACATCACAAAAGAAAAGTAGAACAAAGCAGCAAAAGTATGTACATGCAGCAGCCTACAAAAAATAAGAAAGAAAGTGGTCCAGTGGTTAAAGAAAAGGGCTTGTAACCAGGAGGTCCCCGGTTCAAATCCCACCTCTGTCACTGACTCATTGTGTGACCCTGAGCAAGTCACTTAACCTCCTTGTGCTCCGTCTTTCGGGTGAGATGTATTTGTAAGTGACTCTGCAGCTGATGCATTGTTCACACACCCTAGTCTCTGTAAGTCGTCTTGGATAAAGGGGTCTGCTAAATAAAAAATACATCTAAAAATGCAACAGCTTTATCATCACTGACAGAGACACTCCTCCACAGAAGCAGGAAAGAGTATGTTTGGATGTAAAGAAATAATACGCATTACTTTATTAAAAAACTTAACTCAAACTGTGGCAAAAACACATTTGCAAAGAAAAGTGTGCAACAGAAACCACATATAATAGTAATAATTCATATCATAATATTGTTCTTCTGTAAATTAATGTTTTGTGTGCGCTTGTTTGATATATGGGGTCAGTGGAGCGCTTTGAGGCATTGACCGGCTTTTTTTGTTGTTGCAAATATCAGAATGGTGTTTTTTTTGTTTTGTTTAGTTTTTTACTTTGCTTAAAAAGCGATAGCTTTAAAACATTGGATCACGTGAAAGGCTTGCGATGCTAGTTATCGCTGGAAAGCTATTTGGTTGGGTGATATCAAACCACTTTTTTGTAGTGACCAAGCGATAGTTGCTCTTTGTTTTGTTTCTGGTGTAGGACGCTCAGAGCACTCCACCGTATAAAATAGACAAACATATAAATAAAACATACAGGTCAAATAGCTAATTTCCACATGAAGTTCAGTTTGAATTTCAAAACAAGGCAGAACTGATGACACTGCACTTAGCAAGAATAAAGCAGTATCATAAACATTTCTAATTGTGAAACTATTTCATCATGTGCAATATGATCAACTACAAACTCAGTCATTAATACAAGGCATTCCCACTATAGGACGATGGGATGCAGTAATTAATTGCCAACGGTCCTCATATATTTTAAGAATAATAGGGGCTGTAAAAGGAGTCAAGTCATTATGCCAAAATATGATTTTTTTTTGTAAATATTTAATTTAAATGAATGATTTGCAAATATCGATGTAAGCACAGTGATCAAAAAATGTTTTTGTTTTTTTACATTAATTTATGTATCTGTACCACATAGGCCTACAGTATGCCTGCTTGTGTTGATCCTTGTGTCATGAACGTATTTTTTTGGCCAAAAGCTTATACTCACGCTTCCCGAACTGAATAATAACACAGACTTCTAAGTCACCGGATTTATAGAAATTCAAAATAAACTTTAAAAATACTCACGCTTTCCTAATTCACAGTATAACACAGCATCTAACGCAAGAGGTACTGTATTGTACAGTAGCATGCACCTCTTAAATAAAATAAATAAGTAGCTACGTCCCCTCTAGGGATTTTATTTAGTTAGCCACTGTGGCTAAAGCAACTTGTGATTTTTTAGCCACACTGAAAAAACTTAAACCAGGTTAAAAATAACTGTACACCTATTTTATTGTAGGCCTACACAATACAAAAAGTATAACCATTTCAAATGTTAATAACCTACTAATACAACTAAACAACCACTCTTTCCATTGCTTTCTTCCCTTTGCAGTTTCAATGCAACCCTAATGACACATACAACAAAACACTGTCACTGGAAGAATAGGTACCTGTCCGCCCTTTACAAGTTCACTGGGCTAAAAACACAACTGTACTACAGGAATTGTAAAGACATTTGTTTCTACAGTATAAAATGTTCATACTTAAATATGAATAGGTTTTAATATGTTTCAACCTGACAAAATGTCTTATTTTAAACATGTAGCTAGATATTTTAATGGCAGACCCCACTCTACCAACACATTTGCAGTAGGCTATCTGCATGCTATTATTACTATTTTTTGATTTCTTTAATAAATGCTAAATTTACTACCATCAATTTAGTCAATTTAGATTACATTACATTATTTGTTTATGTATAACTGGCATGCAGCGTGTGCTATCAAAACAAAAGTTTTCTTTTTTTTAATTCATTGCATCATATGAAGAATAAAACAGGGCTCGTCGTAATATTATTAACACATTTAGCTAATGTTTTATCCAAATGGTCACGAATGGTAGAAAAGAACCAGGATAACTGCCAAGACATGCTTACTCCAGCAGTCGTCAGTTTGATCGCACCATTCGCTTTTTGATGAAAGTGCTCCATTCGAAAAACATTGGAATTTGCTAAAATGCATATTGTTACTGCCTGGACAGATTCAATAGGCTACACATTTAGATGAACACCATACCTAGGCTACTTTATGTTTTTTTTTTAGTGCCTTGAATCTTGCAGGGGGTCTATCAAGGGATCGTTGGTTAACGTCAGGGGTTCCCAAAGCTGCTTTTAAGAATGGATAAGAACAAAACATTGGAATTCTGCCTTCTATGAGTCCCGAATCCTATTAAACATTTTCTAAAAATGGTCAGTTTATTTATTTTCTTGGAAAGAAAAAAACTTGGATTGCCTCATGCAACAAAATAGTAGCCTACATTTTATAATTAAAGTCGGTATAATCTTCATCTTGGCGCTGCTGTATAAGACTAATCTAAAACAAATACATGTTAAGTTGTTGTATTTTGATGCGCATTATACTTGGTTGTGAGTTGAGTTTGCTATGAACTATAATATGAACTCGGTTAAAAAAAGTTAGTTTCTAAATCCCTCCAGCAGAAACTAGTTAAGTTTACTTAAAAATTATAATAACCATACTAATACTGTGTGAAGGTGCTGCACAATACAACACAACTATACTAGATACAATAGGCTTTCAAAGTGCTTAACGTATACAACTATACTAGATACACAACCAAACTTTAAATGAGAAACATAGCCTACTTTTTATTTCAAGTGTATAAAATAATCTTGTTTATTTGGACTCAAGTTTTATTCCTGAACAGGTCTTTATGTAAAATGTGTTTGTAGTGGCATTATATTTATGTGCTGTTTGTTATAGATATACTTTCAACATTTGTCATTATCTTTTTAGGCAACCTAAGAAGAAGCCATGCTTTTAAACAGGTCTGGTTTTCAAAATAAAATTGAAAGAATATATATATACAATAGACCAAACGTGAATGTATGCATTAAGGGCTTAAATAACAGGAAATTGTGGATGTGGAACAAACTAGTCATATTGTGGAAGATGGTGTACAGTGATCTTTCAGTGAATGGCTTTAAGGATTTTCTCTTGTAACGTCTTTTATGTTAGGCAAAATAATAATAATCTGGAGCCCAGTAAAGGCAGACATGAAAAAGAACACCTACTGTTCAGGAGTCTGCCTTGATGATGAATGCAGGATTTACTGCATCTGTCAAGGTAACTGAACATTTTATTAGTAGTAGTAGTGTATATTTAATTTATTTAATTAATGTGCACTTTAATAGCTCTGGACCATGCTTGGACAATTATTTATCCTATTGGTTATAGTGAAGAAGATGAGTTTGGATTAGGCCTACCTGCTGGTCTGTCAATAATAATATATTAAAAACAGTACTGGAGGGCAAAAGATTGATGATGGCAAAAGTTTTGACGTTAAAAATCAAAACTTTGACCCATTCCGCAAATCAACAAATTACAAACCCAATATTAATGCTGAGTTCCCTCTGGGGTAGAAGGACTAACCTTCTGACAAACAAAAAGCCGCCATCAGTACAAGGTTTGTAATTTGCGATTTAGCTGATGGATCAAAGTTTTGATTTTGTCCAGGCCTTAGGCTATTTTGTTTCTATACTACCACATTAACATGTATACAAAGAAAAACTGATTTTAACTTGTTTTCATAACAAATACTTAAATCTAAAAATGCATTTGTTTTATACAGAAACAAACAATAGAACTTCTTTCAGCATAACATGGCAAAGAAGAAAAAAAGACTCGGAGATTCAATAAAACATCACCATTAACTTGGAGTATAACCATTCATGCATATTTCATTAAAAATATTAATATGTACTTTTAGATATATTTAACAAATGAAGTGCGAAGTAAGAGGAACATGCACTCATCAAATGTATCTTGTACTACAGAACTTGTCTGAAGAGCACAGATATTTGACAGGAACAGATCATCTACCTACCTGGGACAAATAAGGAGTAAGCCTTTTCTATTATTTCAGAGAAATGTGGAGCATATGATTTTTTTCAAAGGGTTCATTGCATTAGATGGCTTTTTGACACACTGTTATGTTACTTGAACTACTTGAGCTCCAGTCAGAAATGTATTTGTCATCCATGGTCACAAACATTGTATAATTTATGTTTACCAATGTGTAATATTTTTGCATGATTGACTACAATGCAATAGAAGCTATTTGTTACCACAACTTAAATGCCTGCTATTCGTGGCATTCAGACAGTTTATATGTTGGATTTGAACCAGTTGCCCTTTTTATTTGCATTTTTAGATAAATCCTAGGAAATTACCAGATTTGGTAATTTGGTCACAGTGAATTAAAATTAAACAAAATGTAATAATAATAAATTAATACAATTTAGTTCTAAAGAAATATCTAGTGTATTTATCATTAACATGTTTCTGTTAGTATGCTGTATTGGACTGACTGTAAATATTCAAATATATAACAGTCTGCTTCACAAGTCTGACATACATTTTCTGACTTTTAGATTACACACAATCTTGACAGTTATCCTTGCGCATTCTTTTTTTCTGCATCATCCTAGGTTCAGAAAATTCATGGCTAACACAAAAATAAAGGATTATGTCAAAGGGGGAAACCCAGAAGCCTCAGATGAGAAGTAGCTGGTGAGTTCAAAGGCGTAATTGTTTTGAAGCAAAACTGATAATCTGAGTAACTAGAGTAATTATTTAGTTAGTATCTTCATAGATTAAATAAAATATGTTAGTACCAGTAAGCTGAATAGTTGCACTGTGTTCAAGTTTTAATATACACCAGCAAGCAGCAGTGTGTTTAAGAGGCGAAGCACATGGGGGTCCACCCCATGCCATTGCCCTCTTACTGACCAGTGGATAGCCTTTGTTGCAAATGCAGCAACTCATCTTCCCTTATGGGCAGATCATTTGGTAGCAATTGGTTGTGAATGGAGAAGAATAAAACATAGAGAATATATAAAATGAGAATTCATATTTTAATTTTTTTAATTAGTGGCCATGAAGACCTACTGGTGCAGTATGTACGAAGGAAAGACAAGAAAAAAATATGTGGGAGCATGAACAGCTGGGCTCGGGAGGAAAACAAGCTGCAGTTGTATAGATATTACATTTTGTGTACAATTGAATAAGTTTAACATTGCATACTATATTTACAAACAGGGTATGAACAAACAAAATAGCTATAAGTCTTATTTTGGAATGTAAAGATGTTGGACAGAACTCTTTTATAACATTAAACATTCTTTAATAATCTGACATACATAAATCACCCTCAGAATAACATTATAAATGATCAAAATGTTTTTTATGTATGATAAAGAGATCTACTACAAAATTAGCATATATATATATATATATATATATATATATAATTTAAAATCTTCTGGAATCAACATGCAGGTATGTCTCCACTTTAAGTAATGTATGTTTTATAGCAGTTGTTAAACAAGGTCAAAATGCAGTTTAATTTTTCAGTTTTTTTTATTAAAGTTCTAGTGTGAAATTTTTATTTATTTTATATCTTTGTATTGCATTACAGGTCATTCTATTTAGAGGTTGAATGCTCAAATTTTTCTAATAGAATACTGAAACCCATTATTTGAAATTCCACCTCTACCACAAAGGGACAAAAATAGTATATTTGCTAATGTTACAACAAACACTCTTTAAGTGCTATATATTGTATTGTATTGTAGCTAGAACGGATTGGACAAAAGTGTGGTTCCTCAGAATAAAAAAAGTAATATTGGTTGAGGTGGTTGTATATGAGCAACACTGCAAAACATCTATTATATCTATATATATATATATATATATATATATATATATATATATATATGCAGTAATTAATTGATTAATTAATTAATTAATTAGTATCATCATTATATATATATTTTGTATTTTATTTTTTAGAAATGCCAGACTCGAATACAGGGGGTCCCTCATTCATCAGCATCGGAGGAGGAAAAAAAAGAAGAGACCTTTAAAGTGTTCCTGTGGAAGTCACTGTGATGAGCACAGAAGAATCTGAGGAGGAAGATAATCCCTTTAATGAAGGAGAAAAATATCTGTGAAGGTAATTTGACCACGAAATGGGAGTCACAAAAATTTAAAGAGGGAAAAAGCATGTAATGCTGCATTTGACATTCTAAAAAAAAAATCAAACTTCCTTGCAAAAAGGAACATTTAAAATTACAAAAGACCAGATTTGCCTCGCTGAGTTTTCATGGTTGATTAAAGATTAACATGGGTGAAATTTAAAGGACACAATTAAAGTTATAACAAATTTGGGAAGAGATATCTTACATGGTTTTTGACTCCCATTTTGTGGAATTGTGTTTTTCTTTTATTATTATTATTAATATTATTATTATTATTATTATTATTATTATTATTATTATTATTATTATTATTATTATCATTATTATTTAGTGTGGTTCCTTATCACATTATTCTAAGATCAAGATCCTGAGGAAGAATGATCTTGTGAGACCGACATAACAAAGACATTTTTCAATGTCCTCAATGAGCCACTGTAAATAAATAAATAAATAAATAAATAAATAAATAAATAAAAGGCCTACTGAAAAACTAAATATGTTGTATGCTGTTATCTATTGCATCCATCCATGCTTGCATATTTAATAATAAAAACGAATGCAAAAAAAAACTTGTTTGGTATTACTTAAAAGTTGCCTAACTGTTTTAGCTTAACTTTACAAAAGGTAATTGTATTCTTGCATGGCTTATTTTCTTTTTTTTTGCAAACTAAGTGTAAATACTTCAGGTTTAATGATACTTCATTAAATAAGAACATTAGCAAGACCTTTCATTGTAATCTCAAACAGATTAAATCAAACGTCTTGCAAGTCATGTAACTTTGCTATGTAGAATACAAAAACGGGGTTAAAATTTGGCAAATTTAATGGCTATGTGCACAGCTGTTTACAGAGTTAATGCAAAAAACAGGTTAAAATGGTATGTGTAAACCATTCACAAAGACAGGTTTACAACATTTTAAAACAGTCCAAAAGGGCATAATGTGGAAATAAGTTTGTATCACTTTGTAAACCTGATGAAAAATACTGTTTACAATTCAATTTATGCAAACCATTTAAAACTATACATTTGCAAAGGATTACATAGTTTGTAAACCATTATTTTACTAATGTGCAAACCTGAGGTCCAAATGGACTAAAAGACCTCCATTAGGTTCTTGGTCTAGTAAACCATTTGTAAAAATAAAGTTTACAATAGGTTTGCAACATGTGTACATACTTTGCAAACTAAGTTTGTTATTTACCAATAGGTTTACATAGTTTGTAAACCATTCGTTTACTAATTTGCAAACATTTGGTCCGAATGGACTATAAGTCCTCAAAGTTCTTGGTCTTGTAAACCAGTTGTAAAAATAAAGTTTTATAATAAGGTTTCCAACATTTGCAAACTTGAAGTTTGTATAGTTTACAATAGGTTTGCATAGTTTGTAAACCATTAGTTTAATAATTTGCCAACCTGATGTCCAAATGGACTAAAGACCTCCATTAGGTTCTTGGTCTAGTAAACCATTTGTAAAAAATAAAGTTTACAATAGGTTTTGCAACATGTGCAAACCTTTGCAAACTTAAGTTTGTTTAGTTTACAATAGGTTTACACCATTTGTAAAACCATTTTTTCGTGCAGTGCTGGAGATGAGCTGGGCTGGGGCTTCCCAGGAGGTTTTGCCTTCATGATGAACTGTTTCCTATCCATCCTGATGTAACACAGAGCATCCTGGAGATGAGCTGGGCTGGGGCTTCCAGGGAGGTTTTACTTCATGATGAACTGTTCCTATCAATCCTGATGTAATACAGAGCATCCTGGAGATGAGCTGGGCTGAGGGCTTCCCAGGGTTTTACTTCATGATGGAGGTTTTCCTGATGGCTGGGATCCTGGAGAACTGCTTTCCTTATGATGAAGTGTTCCTATCCCATCCTGATGTAATACAGAGCATCCTGGAGATGAGCTGGACTAGGCTCCCAGGGAGGCTTTTTACTTCATGATGAACTGTTCCATCCATCCTGATGTAATAGCATCCTGGAGATGAGCTGGGCTGGGGCTTCCCAGGGAGGTTTGCTCATGATGAACTGTTCCTATCAATCCATGGAGGATATGAGCTGGGCTTTACTTCATGATGAACTGTTCCTATCCATCCTGATGTAATACAGAGCATCCTGGAATGGGCTGGGCTGGGGAGCTTTCGGGAGGTTTTTTACTTCACTGATGAACTGTTCCTATCCATCCTGGATGATGTAATACAGAGCATCCTGGAGATGAGCTGGGCTGGGGCTTCCCAGGGAGGTTTACTTCATGATGAACACTTTCTAAACAAAACCTTTATTTAAAGGGGTTGTTGTTTTCCTGAAGATAGCTTAATAGGATAGTATAATGAGTTCATTTATATGCTCAAATTGCATCTAATGCTCATTATGTTTTTGAGAACACTTGCATACAGAACACAAAATTCACAGGCAAATGGAGACCTTTTTATTGCTTGTGGGTTCTAACATAATGATAGGAGAAGCACTTTTTAGTGACCAGAGGCATTGAGCCCATAGCCAATTAAGCTATTTTGTGCAATATATAATTTATAAACTTTAAGTGATATAATGCATTATGATCACATGTCGACCAATATTAGGGCTGTCTTTAAAGAGCTGTACATTCACCTACAAAATAAGTTAAAACATTCTTCTTAGTGACTAATAATAGTAATTTACATGTATTAGTTTTCACATTTTATTTCTTCTGTTATCATTCCAGTGTCAGCTAGAAACGCAACACACACACACACACACAAACACACACAGACGCACACAGACCCGCAAACTGATACACACTCTCACACACACACACACACACACACAGAGACACACACACACACACACACAGACACACACAGACCCACGAAAAGTACACACACACACACACACACACACACACAGAGACACACACAGACGCACGCAAACTGATACACAACACACACACACTGATACACACACACTGATACACACACACAGACACTGATACAGAAACGCACAATGACACACACACAAGCACAATGATACACACGTACTGACACACACACACAACCGCACACTGACACGCACCCACGCACACACACACACACACACAAGGGTAGGTTTAAGTTTTGAATAAAGAGATAACAGGTTCAAATGTCACTGGAAGTTTGTGACTTCCAACTGATGGACATTGTTTCAGTATTTTGATGGTTTCAGATACATCTTGGAATGATTTTAAGAAGGACAGAGATGAACAGATGAAGGAGGGACACTTTTAGCTTTCAAGCCCATTGTGATAAGCATCCCCTCTCCCTGTATGTGAAAACAACATGTTTATTTAAGTGCCAGTGCGTCCTGAAGAGTGAAGCTTGTTGCTGCGACTGGCGTAATTAAGATAACAGGCAACTCTGAGCACTGCCTGCAGTAAAAACCAGACAGTCTCGTCCACAGAGCAACCAACAACCAAGGATAAATGAACCCCTAAAACACAATGCATGGATATTCTGAATGCCACGTAAGAACATAAGAACATAAGAAAGTTTACAAACGAGGCCATTCAGCCCATCTTGCTCGTTTGGTTGTTAGTAACTTATTCCCCCAATCTCATCAAGCAGCTTCTTGAAGGATCTCAGGTGTCAGCTTCAAGAACATTACTGGGAGTTGGTTCCATACCCTTAACTGTGAGGCAAGCACAGCTCAAATGCATTGGTTAAAATAGATAAGGGCACAATTTTTAAATGATGTGGTTAACATACCCATGATGCTGAAGTTTTATTTTAGCTAACCGTCACAATCAGGCCATCCTCAGAACACATACACCCCGGCTAATAGGGTCCCAACCAACAGCTAAAGTTGAGCAATTTTCATCTTAGCTAAAATAACTGTAACAAACTCTTGAAAACTGTGTAAACATAGAATATAACACTCTCACACACACATACAGCAAACACAGCAAACATTTCTTTCTTTTTTCTTCGTTAAGGCTTTCAAACTTTGCTTTCATTTTCAGGAGCTTTGGTGGAGCCCTGTCAAACAGGTTTGTGACAGAGGCAGATGAATGAAATAAAAAGTCTCCTCTCGACCTGTGAGCACACTGTACAGCAGGAACTGTGTGCCTCGCACTGAGCTGCAGTCGAGGCCGGCCATTCGGGAAGTCAGCCGCCCTATGAGCGAAGTGTCAGTCATGATTGGAGGAGGTGATTGAACTAGCTATCGGAGGGGCGGGGCTGAGGTACTTTGTTTGAAAAGCATCACTGCCTTTCAAACAAGCCAAAACAAGTGCAACCCATGCTAGAGTAACGGATGGTTATGCAAACTCCAACAAGCCCAATCCGCTTATTATAGCGGACTTGGCAACTGTGAAGCTTACCTCAGCTGCCAGTTCAATTGGACAGCAGCGATCTGAGGAGGCTCATGCTGTAGAGATTCTCTCCTTTCTTGTAAGATTGTGTTGGATTTATTGTTGTGTTAAATATTAATGATGCAAACAAATAAACACAATCAATACGTTCATTGTAGTTTTATTTGGTCAGTTCTGAGACAGCATCAACAACTTTTGGATGTTGTTGCGTTGTTTTGGGTGATCAAGCTGGCTCATGACATCCAATTCACAAACTAGATTTATTAACGTGGAGGGCAGACACGCGTTGTCTTTGGACGTAGCTGGAATCAAAATAAGGACAGGAATTAATTCAGTTACATTTAAGCAGCTCACTTGCTCTTAGTGTTTAACTTTTAGCGTAGTTTTTACAGCAAGGGTATTCTCAAACAGCTGTATTAATACTATAACACAGGCATAACACAGTTCATGGCAAGTGGTTTTATACAGACCTGTAAACCCACAGGAGCTATACAACATGACAGTCCAGACACAGCAAAAAAAACAATAATAAAAAAAAGCCGCCGCATTATCATTAAGGTGAACTACTCCACTGCTTACTATAAAATCACCCATCAGCCACTACTTTCTGCCGTCTTGGAATTCACGGTAACAACTGACCTGATCTCTTGCAATATTTATAGTTAAGGATAAACACGCTCATTAACATTTACACGTGAAATGTGTTTCCATGCGAAACTGGGTGTGGTTTCCTGTGTGTTTTGTCATTTAGGCGAGTAATAAGATTTACCCTATCCATCTCTTTGGCGTTTTTCCGGCCACAAACCTGATTGCTGGGTAATTCTCCCCGTGCACTCGCATCGCCATTTCACGTGTAAATTGACCGCATGGAAACCCATGACTGTCACTGCTTTGGAAAC
Source organism: Huso huso (assembly GCA_036884735.1). NCBI lineage: Eukaryota > Metazoa > Chordata > Actinopteri > Acipenseriformes > Acipenseridae > Huso > Huso huso. The sequence goes on from JAHFZB010000301.1 coordinate 56,556, forward strand.
CAGAGACAAAGCGATCCCAGGAGGTTTTTACTTCATGATGAACTATTCCTATCCATCCTGATAATACAGAGAGCATCCTGGTGTTGAGCCGGGCTGGGTTTCCAGGGGAGGTTTTTACTTCATGATGAACTGTTCCTATCCATCCTGATGTAATACAGAGCATCCTGGTGTTGAGCCGGGCTGGGGTTTCCCAGGGAGTTTTACTTCATGATGAACTGTTCCTATCCATCCTGATGTAATACAAAGCATCCTGGTGTTGAGCCGGGCTGGGGTTTCCCAGGAGGTTTTTTACTTCATGATGAACTGTTCCTATCCATCCTGATGTAATACAAAGCATCCTGGTGTTGAGCCGGGCTGGGGTTTCCAGGAGTTTTTTTTCATGATGAACTGTTCCTATCCATCCTGATGTAATACAGGCATCCTGGAGATGAGCCGGGCTGGGGCTTCCCAGGGAGGTTTTACTTCATGATGAACTGTTCCTATCCATCCTGATGTAATACAAAGCATCCTGGTGTTGAGCCGGGCTGGGTTTCCCAGGGGGTTTTACTTCATGATGAACTGTTCCTATCCATCCTGATGTAATACAAAGCATCCTGGTGTTGAGCCTGGCTGGGGTTTCCCAGGAGGTTTTACTTCATGATGAACTGTTCCTATCCATCCTGATGTAATACAAAGCATCCTGGTGTTGAGCGGGCTGGGGTTTCCCAGGGAGGTTTTACTTCATGATGAACTGTTCCTATCCATCCTGATGTAATACAGAGCATCCTGGAGATGAGCGGGCTGGGGCTTCCAGGAGGTTTTACTTCATGATGAACTGTTCCTATCCATCCTGATGTAATACAAAGCATCCTGGTGTTGAGCCGGGCTGGGGTTTCCCATGGAGGTTTTTACTTCATGATGAACTGTTCCTATCCATCCTGATGTAATACAGAGCATCCTGGTGTTGAGCCGGGCTGGGGTTTCCCAGGGAGGTTTTTACTTCATGATGAACTGTTCCTATCCATCCTGATGTAATACAAAGCATCCTGGTGTTGAGCCGGGCTATGGTTTCCCAGGAGGTTTTACTTCATGATGAACTGTTCCTATCCATCTGATGTAATACAGAGCATCCTGGAGATGAGCCGGGCTGGGGCTTCCCAGGGAGGTTTTTACTTCATGATGAACTGTTCCTATCCATCCTGATTTAATACAGAGCATCCTGGAGATAAGCCAGGCTGGTTCTTCCAGGGAGGTTTTACTTCATGATGAACTCTTTTTAAACAAAACCTTTATTTAAAGGGGTTGTTGTTTTCTAAAGATAGCTTTAATTAAAGTTGTATTCTATTACTGTTTAAAAAATGCGATTAAAAGTGTGATTAATCTAGATTATTTTTTAATCGACAATTTATCGAGATTAATTGCACGATTAATCAAGACAGCCTAATATAATATATATATATATATTTGCATAATGGACATAGTATTGTCAGCGACATTTGCAAAGCTTTTGTAAAATTGACAAAGTTCATGCAGAATAAACCACCATAACAAAGTATAAGCACACAGTTCTGAGTTTATTTGCAAAGCAAGTGTAAAAAAATGTTGTCCACGTCACCATGAAACAAAAGTGGATACTGCATTTATTGTACATGTTTTCCTCTGCATGTCTGGCAGATGTGCTGGATTTATTATCCCTGTGGAAGGGGTGTGTGTGACTGGGGCGAACACAATGAGTAGTGGAGGGCTGCGGAGGCAGTATGTGTGTTGATGTCTGAGTTCAGTGCAGACAGAACTGCAGCCTGGCCACTCACTCCCACAATGTTTATCAAATTGAGAACACATTGTGTGCTCTCCAGAGGAATGTGCTGCTCAATACTGATCTTATCATTGATGTTTATGCAGTTTTAAAATGAAAGTTATTTTTTATTATTATTTATTTCTTAGCTGACGCCCTTATCCAGGGCGACTTACAAGTGTTACAAGACATCACAAAATTTTTTACATACAATTACCCATTTACACAGTTGGGTTTTACTGGAGTAATTTAGGTAAAATACCTTGCTCAACAGTACAGCAGCAGTGTAGCCCCTTGGGATTGAACCCACATCCCTCCGGTCAAGAGTCCAGAGCCCAACCTTTTCTCCACACTGCTGCCCCATTTTGCATTAATGATCATAATGAGTTTGCAAAAAGGTTCCTTGTTTTGTATTTGTAGTTGCTTTGAAAAAAAAACCCACAAAGACCTTTCTGTCAAACTGACATGGTTTCACCTCTCAGTTAACTGCTTTTGTGTAACTCCTTGCCCAGTACACATACAGACGTGCTCAAATTTGTTGGTACCCTTACAGCTCATTGAAATAATGCTTCATTCCTCCTGAAAAGTGATGAAATTAAAACTATTTTATCATGTATTCTTGCATGCCTTTGGTATGTCATAGAATAAACAAAGCTGTGAAAAGAGATGAATTATTGCTTATTCTACAAAGATATTCTAAAATGGCCTGGACACATTTGTTGGTACCCTTAGAAAAGATAATAAATAATTGGATTATAGTGATATTTCAAACTAACTAGTTTCTTTAATTAGTATCACACATCTCCAATCTTGTAATCAGTCATTCAGCCTATTTAAATGGGAAAAGTAGTCACTGTGCTGCTTGGTATCATTGTGTGCACCACACTGAACATGGACCAGAGAAAGCAAAGGAGAGAGTTGTCTGAGGAGATCAGAAGAAAATAATAGACAAGCATGGTAAAGGTAAAGGCTACAAGACCATCTCAAGCAGCTTGATGTTCCTGTGACAACAGTTGCAATATTATTAAAGTTTAAGGTCCATGGAACTGTAGCCAACCTCCTAGGCGCGGCCGAGGAAAAAATGACCCCAGATTGAACAGAAGGATAGTGCGAATGGTGAAAAAGAACCAAGGATAACTGCAAAGAGATACAAGCTGAACTCCAAGGTGAAGGTACGTCAGTTTCTGATCGCACCATCCGTCGCTTTTTGCGAAAGTGGGCTCCATGGAAGAAGACCCGGAGGACTCCACTTTTGACAGAAAAACATAAAAAAAGCCAGACTGGAATTTGCTAAAATGCATATTGACAAGCCACAATCCTTCTGGGAGAATGTCCTTTGGACAGATGGAGCTTTTGGCAAGTCACATCAGCTCTATGTTCTGAGCGAAAAAATGAAGCTTTCAAAGAAAAGAACACCATACCTACAGTGAAACATGGAGGAGGCTCGGGTTATGTTTGGGGCTGCTTTGCTGCGCCTGGCACAGGGTGCCTTGAATCTGTGCAGGGCACAATGAAATCTCAAGACTATCAAGGCATTCTGGAAAAAACGTGCTGCCCAGCGTCAAGCTCTGTCTCAGTCATGAGTCATGGGTCCTCAACAGGATAATGACCCAAAACACACAGCTAAAAGCACCAAGAATGGATAAGAACAAAACATTGGACTATTCTGAAGTGGCCTTCTATGGGTCCTGATCTGAATCCTATCGAACATCTATGGAAGAGCTGAAACTTGCAGTCTGGAGAAGGCACCCATCAAACCTGAGACAGCTGGAGCAGTTTGCTCAGGAAGAGTGGGCCAAACTACCTGTTAACAGGTGCAAGTGTCATTGAGAGCTACAAAAAACGTTTGATTGCAGTGATTGCCTCTAAGGTTGTGCAACAAAAAATATTAGGTTAGCGGTCCCATCATTTTGTCCATGCCATTTTTCATTTGTTTTATTATTTACAATATTATGTTGAATAAAAATCAAAAGCAAAGTCTGATTTCTATTAAATATGGAATAAACAATGGTGGATACCAATTTTTTGTCAGTTTCAAGTTATTTCAGAGAAAATTGTACATTCTTCGTTTTTGTGGAGGGTACCAACATTTGAGCACGTCTGTAAATAATAACCAGCAGTAATTCTGAGGCAGAAACTGAGGCTGGATATAGGAAATGCATGCCTTCACAATGATCCTAAGCACAAAGCAAAAGCAGCAATGGGTGGCTCAGAAGAAAGTGAATGTCCTCGGTGGCCTAGTCAAGCCCAGACCTGAATCCTATAGAAAATCTGTGGCAAGACTTGAAGACTGGGTAGTCCACAGACGATCCCCAACCAGCAGAAAGTGTTTGAGCTATTCTGCCAAGAAGAATGGGCAAAACTGCACCATCCTGCTGTGCTAAGTTGGTAACACTTATCAAAACGACTTATTGCTGTTATTGCTGCAAAGGGGCTTGCACCAAGTATTGACTCAAGGGTGTAATAATTGCTCTTTCACGTTGAAAGTGTAGATGATGTTGTGTAGATCAGTGAAACAAACTACTACTTTAATACACTGTAATAGGCACTGTAAAAAAAAAAAACCATGTTGTACTTCACGGTGAGCTGACAAACCCGAAAAAAGATAGGAAATTGTCAGGTAAGACCGCCACTGCGCTCTTACATCACCCATGTTGTGACAAGGCTTTCCAGTTTTCATGCTGTGATAGAATCGTGTGTGGTGTAAAAAGCTATTCAGAATTACTGGAATATTAACACATCTGGAGTGAGCCATGTTATTTCTTCTGTACAGTTTGAAGTTTGCAGATATTCATAATGGTAACCTGTCATTTCAACGCTTTCACATTCTTTTCATTATTTTGGTTTTGTTGATAAAGGCCATGCGCAAACACACACACGCACACACACGCACACACGCACGCACGCACACACACACACACACACACTCACTGACACACACACACACACACACACACACACACACATGTTTGGTATGCTGGAAAATAAATGTGATGTATGTGGCACAATAATAAGTTAATTGGAAGAAAACCAAATAATGTTATACAAGCATTTTCCTTACCAATCAATCCATTAACTTTATAGATCTTTCTTATCAAATTATGTACAGTGTCACAGAATTGTCATCTTTGTGTTGAAAAGTAGCCTACACATAGTTCTGTAATGTTGTTTATAGTTAATAGTACACATTTTCAGTGGAATACCTTAAAAATTAATTCAGTCATTACCATGATTGCTCTGGTTTAGTCAGAAAGGACAGTGACTCTTCCAAGGATATCTATTAGGCTGTTTCAAAGAGCTTTTGAATCCTCAGCCAAGACACTGACCTGCCCAGGGGTGGTGACTACCTATGCTGTCTGAAGTGACCCCACCTCCTGTAGCAGTTCAGCAGTGTGTGCTGGGAAGCCTTGTGTCACAACATGGGTGCAGTAAGAGTGCAGTGGCGGTCTTACCTGACAATTTCCATCTTTTCGGATGTGTCACCTCTTACCGTCACTTCAAACTTAGTTTTGTTTTAAAAATTATACTGAGTGGTTGACAGAGCCTTGTTTAAACCTCATTTTCCCAGGTTTCGTGAAAATCGTTCGGTAGTTTAATAGTGACAGTGCGGAAAAATGTTTTCAAATTATTCACACTTTTTTTTAAGGTCTAAAATTGCTAAAAATAATAAAAGCGTCTGTGTTTTAAACCCCGTATTTGGCAGGCAGGGACTCATTGCATTTTTTGTGGAATCGATAAAGTCATTAATTTTTGGTCAGGCATCGCAGTGTATTTTTGCTGTGTTGCCAGACGTTTCCCCCACCCTCTAGATGAAAGCAAAAAAACCTTTGAATTACCCCCAATACCTCAGGAAAAAATGTTAGTTTGTTAACACAACAATGGTGAAATGTTCAATATAAACTGAAAGTATTAAGAGACAATTCCTGCAAGTAACACTGAAATCTAACTTTAATACCAGAAGCATATCATATTAGTGTCCAGTGTCAGCTCCATAGTATAATGGGATTCATTTATGCTCAAGTTGCATCTAATGCTCATTATGTTTAAGTGGAGAACATTGATAGACAGAACACAAAAAATTCACAGGCAAATGGAGACCTTTTATTGCTTGTGGGTTCTAACATAATGATAGGAGAAGCACTTTTAGCAACCAGAGGCATTGGGCCATAGCCAATTAAACTATTTTGTGCAATATATAATTTATAAACTTTAAGTGATATAATGCATTATGATCACATGTCGACCACTGTTAGGCTGTCTTTGTAAAAGCTGTACTTTCACCTACAAATAAGTTAAAACTTTCTTCTTAGTGACTAATAATAATAATTTACATGTATTAGTTTTTCACATTTTTATTTCTTCTATTGTTATCATTCCAGTGTCAGCTAGAAACGAACACACACACACACACACAGACACACACAGACACACAGACACATATGGTGTCCTCGTGGGACAAAACAAACGCCTCCAATATCCGGACCAGGAAAGAAAAGCTCGTTTTTTTTTGTTTTTTTTTTTCAAAGTGTTTTTGTGTGTTTGGGAAAAAAAAAAATGGGAAGAAGCCCGGACGGAGGAAGCAGCAGCTACAGCAGCGTGGGGCGGTCGCAGGTCCCACTGTAGCTCAACCATGCTGGACGTCTGCCCACCTGCTTGAAGGTGAGTGGTGGTGCTTAAGCTGTTGGGGAGGTGGGTCACATAGCACCGACCAACCCCTCCATGGCAGGAGAAAGAGGCCAGGCGTCCAGTGAGGGAGACCTGCATCCTCCAAGAGGACGAATACACTCTCCTCTGAGGGAGTCTGGGACTGGCTGGTGGAGCAGGGAGGGATTATGAGGAAGCCCTCCTGCAGTGATCAACCTCCTGTGGGCAAGAGATGGGGGGCTGGGAGGCCTGGAAACAACACCACCCACATCCCTCCCAGACATCGCAGCCATGGTGCTCAACTACCTGGCTGCGGATATGGAGAGAGACCGGCTGCTGCCATCTCCAGCACCAAAGGGAAGGCCATCGCTACCGTCTCCACCAGCAGAGGGAGAGGAGCCATCGCTGCCCGTCTCCACCAGCAGAGGAGAGGAGCCATCGCTACCGTCTCCAGCATCAGAGGGAGAGGAGCCATCACACTGTCTCCACCAGCAGAGGGAGAATGCCTGCTGGTTTCGCCTCCCACAGCCTGAGGAGGAGGAGCCCGAACGTCCCACGCCTGGGTGGGGAGGCCGAACGTCGTCGCCCGAGTGGGAGGGCCCAACGTCCCACGCCCGAGTGGGAGGGCCCAGGCGTCCCCACGCCCGAGTGGGAGCCCGAACGCCCCACGCCCGAGTGGGGAGGAGCCGAACGTCCTACGCCCGAGTGGGAGGAGCCCGAACGTCCCCACGCCCAAGTGGGGCCTGAACGTCCCTCGCCCGGTGGGGGAGAGCGTCCACAGCCCAAGAGGGGGAGTCGGTCGTCCACAGCCTAAGAGGGAGGAGCCGGGTCGTCCACAGCCCAAAGAGGGAGGAGTCGGTGCGTCCCACAGCCCAAAGAGGGGGGAGTCGGTGCATCCATAGCCCAAGAGGGGAAGTCTGCGCTTCCACAGCCTTAGGACCCAAGCTGCCAGCAGAGGAGAATGCCTGCTGTCCCCATCTCCGCCAGCAGAGGGCGTTCCTGCTGGTTCTGCCTCCACCGCCGTGGGAGGCTGACGTGTTACTCCGCCTCCGCCAGCAGAGGTGAGTTCCTGCTGGTGCCACTTCCACCCGTGGGAGGACTATGTGTTGCTCCCGCCTCCGCCAGCAGAGGAATATGCCTGCTGGTTCCGCCTCCTCGCCACCACCAGCAGGGGAGCATGCCTGCCTGGTTTCCCACTGCAGCCTGAAGGGAGGAAGCCCTGCGGCCTTGGCAGCCTGAAGGGGAGGAAGCCCTGCGGCCTTGGCAGCCTGAAGGAGAAGCCTGCGGCCTTGGCAGCCTGAAGGGAGGAAGCCCTGCGCCTTGGCAGCCTGAAGGGGAGAGGAAGCCCTGCGGCCTTGGCAGCCTGAAGGGGAGGAAGCCCTGCGCCTTGGGCCAGAAGCGGAGGAGCCCCCTGCCGCCTTGGCTGACAGAAGAGGAGGAGCCCTGCCGCCTTTACCAGCAAGAGGAGAGGGCAGGGCTGCCACCACCACCACCACCATTGGGAAGTGGGCTCCTGCTGTTGCCTTCATGGCTGGGGCTCCCCTCCCACCATCGCCATTGCCTGGGATGGCTGTTCTGCACGCCTGGGGCTGCCTTTTTTGTCTCCCACAGGACACAGGGAGGAGAAGTGGAGCTCCGCTGCGCCCATGGCCAGGGGCTCCCCTCAGTTTGCCTCCTGAGGTCCGCTGCGGCTGCCGTCGCTTCGAGGGTCCGCTGCTGCTGCCGCCGCCTGGGGTCGTAGGGATCCTGCTCGCCTGGGGTCATCGAGGGTCCGGCTTCGCCAGGGGTCGCCCGGGATCCTGCTTTGCCTGGGGTCGCCAGGGATCCCTTCGCCTTGGGTCAAGCCGAGGGTCCGGCTTCACCTGGGGTCGCCAGGGATCCTAACCGCCTGGGGTCGCCACACGATGGCGGGCTCCATGAAAGGGAGCTGCCAGAAATGAAGAAAGGGGGGAGGTCAGGGAGACCAGCTCCCCCAACCCGCACTTTCATGACTGGAGATCGTAGTCCGGAGCCCACGGAGGGAACTGCCAGCCATGAAGAAGGGGGAGAGGTCAGGAGACCAGCCCCCCAGCCGCACTTCGCGGCAGGATAGTGTGGCGGGAGCCCGGAAGAGGAGCTGCCGGCCCACGAAGAATGGGGTGCCAGAGACTCCATGGCCACCCCAAGTAACTGCTTCCCCCTCTTCGGGACTTTAAGACTGAGGGGAGGGCCGTTGAGGCCATGTGTGCTCTTGCTAAGGGGGGGCATGTGTGGGGGTGTCGCCCCTATTTATTATTATTTGTATTTTTGTTTGCGGGCGGGTAAAAGCGCCGTCTTTCAAATATTATTTAAAAACCCCGTGAGGATGCATGGCTGATCAGCTACTGATTATTTAAATAGCTGACAGTCATGCATCACCTAACAGCGATGCAGACTCTGGCCGGGGATAATAAGATAATTACCAACTAGTTAAATCCCGCCCAGAGTATATAAACCAACAGCACTCGGGGTTGGGGTGTTGGAGTAGAGAGTGCGGGGGCGGAGAAGGAATAACATTTAAAAACAATTGCTAATACGTGCTGGATTATCAGCACGGCACTTGTTTGTTTATTTATTCGTTTGGCCCTCGTGCCCTTTTTTTGTATTTTGTTTAAATCTTTTGTTTGTTTATTATTAAATACGCTGAGTGCTTTTTTCGGTTTCTCCCGCCCATCCACTGTTTTGGAGTCAGTTACTTCCTGGTCGTGGCGTCATCCACCACACCACTGCGAGCCAGTCTGTCACAGGCATAATGTGGAAATAAGTTTGTATCACTTTGTAAACCTGATGAAAAATACTGTTTACAATTCAATTTATGCAAACCATTCTAAACTATACATTTGCAAAGGTTTATAGTTTCTAAACCATTATTTTACTAATCATAAAACCTGAGGTCCAAATGGACTAAAGACCTCCATTAGGTTCTTGGTCTAGTAAACCATATGTAAAAATAAAGTTTACAATAGGTTTGCAACATGTGTGCATACTTTGCAGACTGAGTTTGTTATTTTACAATAGGTTTACATAGTTTGTAAACCATTCGTTTACTAATTTGCAAACCTTTGGTCCGAATGGACTATAAGTCCTCCAAAGTTCTTGGTCTTGTAAACCAGTTGTAAAAATAAAGTTTATAATAGGTTTCCAACATTTGCAAACTTTAAGTTTGTATAATTTACAATAGGTTTGCGTAGTTTGTAAACCATTAGTTTAATAATTTGCAAACCTGATGTCCAAATGGACATAAAAGACCTCCATTAGGTTCTTGGTCTAGTAAACCATTTGTAAAAATAAAGTTTACAATAGGTTTGCAACATGTGCAAACCTTGCAAACTTTAAGTTTGTTTAGTTTTACAATAAGTTTAAACCATTTGTAAACCATTTTTTTTCGTGCAGTGCTGGAGATGAGCTGGGCTGGGGCTTCCCAGGAGGTTTTATTTCATGATGAACTGTTCTATCCATCCTGATGTAATACAGAGTATCCTGGAGATGAGCCGGGCGGGGCTTCCAGGGAGGTTTTATTTCATGATGAACTGTTCTATCCATCCTGATGTAATACAAAGCATCCTGGAGATGAGCGGGTTGTGGCTTCCCAGGGAGGTTTTACTTCATGATGAACTGTTCCTATCCATCCTGATGTAATACAGAGCATCCTGGAGATGGGCGGGCTGTGGCTCCCCAGGAGGTTTTACTTCATGATGAACTGTTCCTATCCATCCTGATGTAATACAGAGCATCCTGGAGATGAGTCGGGCTGGGATTTCCATGGAGGTTTTACTTCATGATGAACTGTTCCTATCAATCCTGATGTAATACAGAGCATCCTGCAGATGAGCGGGCTGGGGCTTCCCAGGGAGGTTTTGCTTCATGATGAACTGTTCCTTTCAATCCTGATGTAATACAGAGCATCCTGGAGATGAGCGGGCTGGGGCTTCCCAGGGAGGTTTTACTTCATGATGAACTGTTCCTATCAATCCTGATGTAATACAGATCATCCTGGAGATGAGCTGGGCTGGGGGAGCTTTCAGGGAGGTTTTTACTTCATGATGAACACTTTCTAAACAAAACCTTTATTTAAAGGGGGGGTTGTTGTTTTCCTGAAGATAGCTTAATGGGATAGTATAATGGGATTCATTTATATGCTCAAATTGCATCTAATGCTCGTTATGTTTAAGTGGAGAACACTTGCGGTAGACAGAACACAAAAATTCACAGGCAAATGGAGACCTTTTATTGCTTGTTGGCTCTAACATAATGATAGGAGAAGCACTTTTAGTGACCAGAGGCATTGGGCCATAGCCAATTAAGCTATTTTGTGCAATATATAATTTATAAACTTTAAGTGATATAATGCATTATGATCACATGTCGACCACTGTTAGGCTGTCTTTGTAAAGAGCTGCACTTTCACCTACAAATAAGTTAAAAACATTCTTCTTAGTGACTAATAATAATAATTTACATGTATTCGTTTTTCACATTTTTATTTCTTCTATTGTTATCATTCCAGTGTCAGCTAGAAACGAACACACACACACACACACACAAAACACACACACACACACACACACAGAGACACACAGACCCAAGCAAACTGATACACACACACACACACACACACACACACAGACGCACACAGATCCACGAAAACTGATACACACTCACACACACACACACACACACAGAGACACACACAGACTCACGCAAACTGATACACAGACACACACACACACTGATACACACACACTGATACACAGACACAGGCACCAAATTGATACACACACACACACACTGATACACAGACTGATACACACACACACTGATACAGAAAAGCACAATGACACACACACACAAGCACAATGATACACACGCACTGACACACACACACACCCGCGCACTGACACACGCACACACACACACACACACAAGGGTCGGGTTTAAGTTTTGAATAAAGAAGATCACAGGTTCAAATGTCACTGGAAGTTTGTGACTTCAACTGATGGACATTGTTTCAGTATTTCAGATGGTTTCAAGATACATCTTGGAATGATTTTAAGAAGGACAGAGATGAACAGATGAAGGGAGGGACACTTTTAGCTTTCAAGCCCCATTGTGACCAAGCATCCTCTCCCTGTATGTGGAAAACAACATGTTTATTTAAGTGCCAGTCGTCCTGAAGATTGATGCTTGTTGCTGCGACCGGGCGCAATTAAGATAACAGGCAACTCTGAGCACTGCCTGCAGTAAACACCGGACAGTCTCGTCCACAGAGCAACCAACAACCAAGGATAAATGAACCCCTAAAACACAATGCATGGATATTCTGATGTTGCTTAAGAACATAAGAAAGTTTACAAACGAGAGGATGCCATTCAGCCCATCTTGCTCGTTTGGTTGTTAAACTTATTAATCCCAGAATCTCATCAAGCAGCTTCTTGAAGGATCCCAGGGTGTCAGCTTCAACAACATTACTGGGGAGTTGGTTCCATACCCTTAACTGCAGGCAACCTGAGCTCAAATGCATTGGTTCAAATAGATAAGGGCACAATTTTTTAAATGATGTGGTTAACATACCCATGATGCGAAGTTTTTTTTAGCTAACCGTCACAAACAGGCCATCCTCAAGAACACATACACCCCGGCTAATGAGGGTCCCAACCAACAGCTAAAGTTGAGCTATTTTCATCTTAGCTAAAATAACTGTAACAAACTCTTGAAAACTGTGTAACATAGAATATAACACTCTCACAGACACACATACAGCAAACACAGCAAACATTTCTTTCTTTTTCTTCGTTTCAGGGCTTTCAAACTTTGGCTTTCATTTTCAGGAGCTTTGAGGTGAAGCCCCTCTGTCAAACAGGTTTGTGACAGAGGCGAATGAATCGAAATAAAAGTCTCCTCTCGACCTGTGAGAGCACTCTGTACAGCAGGAACTGTGTGCCTCGCACTGAGCTGCAGTGGGAGCCGGCCATTCGGGAAGTCATCGCCCTATGGCTGAAGTGTCAGTCATGAATTGGAGGAGGCGTGATTGAACTAACTACCGGGGGGCGGGGCTGAGGTACTTTGTTTGAAAGCATCACTGCCTTTCAAAACAAGCCCAAACAAGCGCAACCCATGCTAGAGTATGGGTGTTTATGCAATCTCAACAAGCCCAATCCCACTTATTATAAGCGGACTTGGCAACTGTGAAGCTTACCTCAGCTGCCAGTTCAATTGGACAACAGCGATCTGAGGAGGCTCGTGCTGTGAGATTCTCTCCTTTCTTGTAAGTTGTGTTCGATTTACTGTTGTGTTAAATATTAATGATGCAAACAAAAAAAAACACAATCAATACTTTCATTTGCAGTTTATTTGGTCAGTTCTTAGCGGGCATCAACAGCTTTTGGATGTTGTTGCGTTGTTTTGGGGTGATCAAGCTGGCTCATGACATCAATTCACAAACTAGATTTATTAACATGGAGGGCGAACCTTGGCGTTGTCTTTGGACGTAGCTGGGATCAAAATAAGGACAGGAATTAATTCAGTTACATTTAAGCAGCTCACTTGCTCTTCGTGTTTAACTTTAGCGTAGTTTTACAGCAAGGGTATTCTCAAACAGCTGCATTAATACTATAACACAGGCATAACACAGTTCATGGCAAGTGGTTTTATACAGACCTGTAAACCCACAGGAGCTATACAACATGACAGTCCAGACACAGCAAAAAAAAAATAATAAAAAGCCGCCCGCATTCATTAAGGTGAACTACTCCACTGCTTACTATAAAATCACCCATCAGCCACTACTTTCTGCCGTCTTGGAATTCACAGTAACAACTGACCTGATCCTTGCAATATTTATAGTTAAGGATAAACACGCTCATTAACATTTACACGTGAAGTGCGTGTTTCCATGCGAAACTGGGTGTGGTTTCCTGTGTGTTTTGTCATTTACATGAGTAAATGAATTTACCCTACCCATCTCTTTAGCCATTTTTTCGACCACAAACCTGATTTACCGGTAATTCTCCCACCGTGCCTCGCATCACCATTTCACGTGTAAATTGACCCGCATGGAAACCCCATGACTGTCACTGCTTTGGAAACCAGAGACAAGCGATCAGGAGGTTTTTACTTCATGATGATCTGTTCATATCCATCCTGATGTAACACAGAGCATCCTGGAGATGAGCCGGGCTGGGGGGCTTCCCAGGAGGTTTTACTTCATGATGAGCTGTTCCTATCCATCCTGATGTAACACAGAGCATCCTGGAAGGAGCGGGCTGGGGCTTCCCAGGGAGGTTTTTACTTCATGATGAACTGTTCCTATCTATCCTGATGTAATACAGAGCATCCTGGAGATGAGGCGGGCTGGGGCTTCCCAGGAGGTTTTACTTCATGATGAACTGTTCCTATCCATCCTGATTTAATACAGAGCATCCTGGAGATGAGGCGGGCTGGGGCTTCCCAGGAGGTTTTCACTTCATAGTGAACACTTTCTAAACAAAACCTTTATTTAAAGGGGGTTGTTTTTCCTAAAGATACCTTTAATTAAAGTTGTATTCTATTACTGGTTAAAATGCGATTAAAAGTGTGATTAATCTAGATTATTTTTTTAATCGCACAATTAATCGAGATTGTCGCATGATTAATCAAGACATTCTAATATAAATATATAAATTTGCATAATGGACATAGTATTGTGGGTGACATTTGCAAAGCTTTGTAAAATTGACAAAGTTCATGCAGAATAAACCACCATAACAAAGTATAAGCACACAGTTCTGAGTTTATTTGCAAAGCAAGTGTAAAATGTTGTCCACGTCACCATGAAACACAGGTCCATACTACATTTATTGTACATGTTTTTCCTCTGCATGTCTGGCAGATGTGCTGGTTATTATCCCTGTGGAAGGGGTGTGTGTAACTGGGGCAGACACAGTGATTTGTGGAGGGCTGCGGAGGCAGGGTATGTGTGTTGAGGTCTGAGTTCAGTGCAGACAAAGCTTCAGCCTGGCCACTCACTCACCACGATGTTTATCAAATTGAGAACGCATTTTGTGCTCTCAGGAAATGTGCTGCTCAATACTGATCTTATCATTGATGATTATGCAGTTTTAAAATGAAAGTTATTTTGCATTAATGGTCATAATGAGTTTGCAAAGAAGGTTCCTTGTTTTGTATTTGTAGTTGCTTTGAAAAAAAGACCCAAAAAAGACCTTTCTGTCAAACTGACACGGTTTTCACCTCTCAGTTAACTGCTTTTGTGTAACTCCTTGCCCATAAATAATAACCAGCAGTAATTCTGAGGCAGAAACTGAGGCTGGATATAGAAATGCATGCCTTCACAATGATCCTAAGCACAAAGCAAAAAGCAGCAATGGGTGGCTCAGAAAGAAGAAAGTGAATGTCCTCAGTGGCTAGTCAAAGCCCAGACCTGAATCCTATAGAAAATCTGTGGCAAGACTTGAAGACTGCAGTCCACAGACGATCCCCAACCAGCTTGAAAGTGTTTTGAGCTATTCTGCAAAGAAGAATGGGCAAAAACTGCACCATCCAGCTGTGCTAAGTTGGTAGACACTTATCCAAAACGACTCATGGCTGTTATTGCTGCAAAAGGGCCTTGCACCAAGCATTGTCTCAAGGGGTTTAATAATTGCTCTTTCACGTTGAAAGTGTAGATGATGTTGTGTAGATCAGTGAAACTT
>JAHFZB010000302.1:0-71229 GCA_036884735.1 Huso huso
ACCTCCCCTCTCCTCTTCTCCCCTCCATTCTGTCCTCTGCCTCCTCTCCTCTCCCCTCCTCCTCTCACCCTCCATTCCTGTCTCCTCTGTCTCCTCGCCCCCTCCATCTCTGTCTCCTCCCTCTCCCTCCATTCCCCTGTCTCTTCTGCTCTCTCCCCTCCTGTCCTTCCTCTCATCCTCCCTCCCTCTCCTCTTTCCCTCCATTCCCCTGTCTCTCTGCCTTCCCTCCGTCCCTCTCCTCTCTCTCCTGTCTCCTCTCCTCCCTCCTCCTCTGTCTCCCTCTCCATTCCCCTGTCTCCTCTGCTCTCTCCTCCTCTCTCCCTCTATTCCTTGTCTCTGTGCTGTCTCCATCTCCTCTCCCTCCTTTCTCCCTCTCCCTCCTCCTTGCATGCTGTCTTGTTCTTTCTTTCTGGTTTATAAATTAACTTCTGTTGGAACATTTTGCTAATTTTTGCATCTTTGCTACAGGGAGGGAAGGGAGTGCACAAAAACTAGGAGCCTGACACAGTATTTGCACAGCCTTGTGTGTGTGTCTTCGCTTGTGCTTGCAATGTCACATAAAGATACTAATTAACACTATAAACCCCGCATAGAACTACAGCAGCTCCCCAGCATGGTGTCTCAAGGATGTCCTGTCATGCTGTTTTGCACAGTGTGATATGAACACAATAAGCTCTTGGCTTGTGTGTTACAGGGTCTGTCCACCATTACTGGAAGAGGAACAATTGACCAAGTCTGTTCTGTTTTGTCTGTCACTCCACTGAACTGAGACTCACTGATCAAAAGCAGGAGGCTGCAACTCTGAGGCACAGACCACAAACCAGGGAACCTGAGGGTACAGACCTCACAGCACCCATGGAACTCTGAGGCACAGACTCACAGCACCCCGTGGAACTCTGAGGTACAGACCTCAAGGCACCCCGTGAACCTGAGGGCACCGCTGTTCCTGAACTCTGAGGTACAGACCTCACAGCAATTTTGGAATCTGAGGTGCCAGACCTCACAGCACCCCTGCTGGAACTCTGAGGGGTATGACCACAGCACCCGTGGAACTCTGAGGGTACAGACCACAGCACCCTGTCTTCGTATACAAGAATTTGAACAGACATGGATTGGACTTACAAGCGAGATATGATCGGATTGGACATCTAACCTATGATTAAAAAAGAGGTGGAGAGGGAGCGAGGGACGGAGAAAGAGGGGAATGGAGAGATACTGGTGGTCTTTAATTGTTCGTTTGTCTGTCTGTCTGTGTGATGCTACTTATTTTAATCTGGCACTTGGAGTTTTAAAAGACAACTATATATATTAAAGCTTATCTGTCCGGCTCTGTCTGTCTGTCTGAAAACAGGAGTGTCAAACACCTGAAGAGGCTGTCTTGCTGTGTGAGTGGAGTGTGTGGAGTGAGTCGCTGTGTGAGTGTGTGGAGAGAGGAGTCGCTGTGTGTGAGTGTGAGAGAGGAGTCAGGTGGAGGTGAGGTGTGAGAGAGAGTGAGCCTGTGTGGGGAGGGGAGGAGTGTGTGAGAGTGAGTCGCTGTGTGAGTGTGAGTGAGTGTGTGAGAGAGTGAGCTGCCAGTGTGAGTGTGTGAGTGAGCCGCTGTGTGTGAGTGTGGGAGGAGGTGTGAGGAGTGAGCGCCAGTGTGAGGAGTGAGTGTGTGAGAGAGTGATCACTGTGTGGGAGGTGAGTGTGAGAGAGAGTGAGTCGCTGTGTGTGAGTGTGAGTGAGTGTGTGAGAGTGAGTCGTCAGGTGAGTGTGAGTGTGGAGAGAGTGAGTCACAAAGAGTGTGAGTGAGTGTTTGAATGGTAGAGTGAACATCACTGTGTTAAGTTGCAGTTCAGGTGATGAATGCTGTTTGGTGAAACGTTTATTGGATTGAATTAGTTTGACTGAATACCTATTCTGTTACTCCTGGTATCCCAGGAGCAAAAGTATTAACAGTGGAACCCATGGGTTTCATTGAAGGGAATCCAAGTGAATAGTTTTGTGGTCAAAGGTTATGAAGTGCAGCCAATTTGTATATATATATATATATATATAAATATGAAGCATTGAAAACTCCAATGCTTTTTTGATCATTTTAGTCACAATTTGATATTCTTTCCATGTAACGCCTGTTTATTGAAAGTCAAGTGATGATGGTGAACAAAACACTGGAGGATTTAACAGCTTACTGATAGGATGAGTTCCTGTCTATTTATTTTACTAATATAAGCACCAAAGTTGCTTTCTTTTTATATAATTACATATTTAAATTATTTTATTTAATAAAACGAATAGTTGTTCTCTTATAGAAACTTTACTTGGTTTTCTTTTTTTTTTTAATTTTTTAATTTATCTATGCAAGCAATAGTCCATGACTGTGATTACCAATTGGATTAATTGTGCCTGTCTGTGTTCCTTGTGTCTGAGTCTGTGTGTGTGTGTGTGTTTGCCTCCATCTCTCTGCCCCCCCACGCTTCTATGAATGGTTGTCAACTATGCTCCCCGTGGAATTTATTATAGTGGTTTGGATCGCCTGGGGAGAGAGGAGCCTAGGACCCTGAGCAGCTTCCGCCCCGCCGACCCAGATTTACAAAACCACAGCCTCAGAATGATGACATCACCGCTTCACACTATCCCAGTACGCAGCATCAGCAGGTACGCATAGCAGAGACGGTACATAGAGCACAGCGGTCTGAGGGAGGCGATAGAGACGACCAGGCCTTCAGTAGTGTTACGTGGAGTCTGCTTGACTCAGTTAGTTTCAATAACACCGATGTTAATTACTAAAATGTAGGTAAGAAGGTTTGGAAGTCACCACCGCATGTTGAAGGTTTGAACCGGCCGTCACCGCATGTTGAAGTTTGAAGTCGCCGCCGCATGTTGAAGGTTTGGGGTTGCTCGCCGCATGTTGCCTAAGTCGCTGTCGCATGTTGAAGGTTTGGAAGTCGCCGCCGCATGCCGAAGGTCAGCGTCGCCGCATGTTGAAGGTTTAAAGTTTCGCCGCCGCCGCATGTTGAAGGTTTAAAGTCGTCAAGCCGCATGTTGAAGGTTTGAAGTCGTCATTGCATGTTGAAGGTTTCAAGTCATTGCATAAGAAGGTTTGGAAGTCGCCGCTGCATGTTGAAGGTTTGGAAGTCGCCGCCGATCTCGCATGTTTGTGTCGCCACCGCATGTTGGTTTAAAGTCGCCGCCGCCGCATGTTGAAGGCTGGGTCACCGCATGTGGAAGGTCGGAAGCCGCCCATGTTGAAGGTCAAAGCCGCCGCCGCATGTTGAAGGTTAGTTTGGAAGTCGCCACATGTTCGCACGCCGATGTTGAAGGTTTGGAAGTCGCCGCCGCATGTTGAAGGTTTGCCGCCGCCGCATGTTGAAGGGTTTGGAACCGCCACTGTGACATGTTGAAGGTTTGAAGTCGCTCGCCGCATGTTGAAGGTTTGAAGTCGCCACCGCATGTTGGAAGGTTTGGAAGTCGCCGCCGCATGCTGGGAAGGTTTAAGTCGCCGCCGCCGCTGTTGAAGGTTTAAGTCGCCGCATGTTGAAGGTTTAAAGTCGCCGCCGGGCCAGATAAGAAGGTTTGGAAGTCGCGACCGTGATAAGTTACATGGTTATTTTGAACTCGCCCACCGCAGTTGAAGGTTTGTGTCGTCAGATGTTGGTTTGGAAGTCGTCACGTGTTGAAGGTTTGAAGTCGCCGTCAGATGTTGAAGGTTTGAAGTCGTCACATGTTCAAGGTTTGAAGTCGTCACGCATGTTGAAGGTTTAAAGTCGCTACCGCATGTTGAAGGTTGGTGCCGCCGCTACCGTGCGTTGAAGGTTTGAAGTCGCCGCTGCATGTTGAAGTTTGCCGCCGCCGATGTTGAAGGCTTGAAGTCGCCATTCACCGCATGTTGGTTGTCGAAGTCCTCGTCATTTATGTTGAAGGTTTAAGTCGCCGCCGCCGCACATGTTGGCGTTTGGGCCTCGCCGCCGTGACAAGTTAGTTGTTTAAGTCACCGCATGTTGAAGGTTTGAAGCCGCCTACCGCATGTTGAAGGTTTGAAGTCGCCGCCGCATGTTGAAGGTTTGAAGTCGCCATTCACCGCATGTTGAAGGGGTTTGAGTCGCTCGCTCACATGTTCAAGGTTTGGGTAGCATGCTCATTGAAGGTTTGAAGTCGCTCGCTCGCATGTTGAAGGTTTGGAAGTCGCCGCTCTCGCATGTTGAAGGTTTAGGAAGTCACTTTCGCTCGCATGTTGGAAGGAGGGTTGGGTAACTCGCTCGCCTGCATGTTAGAAGGCTTGAAGTCACCACTCGCGTGTTGGTGTCTCCCCTGACTCAGACAGGAATCACCTGTCCATCAGGAACAAACACAGAAACTACTTCCTGTGCTCAGCTCTATTAATACCCACTTCCTGTTTGTGTAACCTCGTTCACCGCCCCTTCTCATCGGTCTCTTGAGGCCCTTGAGCTTTGTTTAATAGGAGTTTGGCTTTCCTCTGATTTGATTATTAATGAAAACAATTAAACACCAACAGGCATCTGATTGGGTAAAGAAAACTCTGGAATATTAAAAAAAAATAATAATAATAATAACTGTGGCCAAATTTTTACTCTAATCTCAAAACCTTGTCAAGTTGGGCCTTAAATGATCCCAGTGTATCTGTTTCAACAACATGACTAAGCAGCCCATTCCATCCCCTCACCACTCTGTGTGAAGAAGTGTCTCCTCAGGGGCTCTGTACTAAGTCTGTTTGCAAATTCATTTCTAGCTGTGTGTGTGTGTGTGTGTGTGAGTGTCTGTGTGAGTGTCAGTGTGTGTGTGTGTGTGTGTGTGTGTCCAGTCAGTCAGTGTGTGTGTGTGTGTCAGTGTATGTGTGTCAGAGTGTGAGTGTGTCAGAGTGTGAGTGTGTCAGTGTGTCAGTGTGTGTGTGTGTGAGTGTGTCAGTGTGTGTGTGTGTGTGTCAGTGTGTGAGGTGTGTGTGTGTGTGTGAGTGTGTGTGTCAGTGTGTGTGTGTCAGTGTGTGTGTGTGAGTGTGTCAGTGTGTCAGGGTGTGTGTGTGTGTGTCAGTGTGTCCAGTGTGTGTGTATGTCAGTGTGTGAGTGTGTTTGTCAGTGTGTGTGTGTCAGTGTGTGTGTGTGTGTGGTGTGTGTGTCAGTGTGTGTGTGTCAGTGTGTCCAGTGTGTGTGTGTCAGTGTGTGTGTGTCAGTGTGTGTGTCAGTGTGTCCAGTGTGTGTGTGTGTCAGTGTGTGTGTGTCAGTGTGTGTGTGTGTCAGTGTGTGTGTGTGTGTGTCAGTGTGTCAGTGTCAGTGTGTGTGTGTCAGTGTGTGTGTGTCAGTGTGTCAGTGTGTGTGTGAGTCAGGGAGGGAGACGCTGTGGGGAGGCACTAGCACGTGTGTGAGGTGGGGGCTCTTCAGTTGTTTGGTGTGAACAGATTGTCACACTTCAGAGAGCCGCTTGCCCAGTTGTGATACAGTTAGCTTCACTGCCCTTCTGATATGATTGTAGAGCCTTGGTTTGATCTGTTAAATGGTGGCAGGGCAGTGATAATATTGCCAGTGCTAATAAGAGAGAATGGATTTTAACAACTAGCTGACTAACTTAGTGCCAAATGTTGTTCTTCAATAGGTTTGTCAGTGGCTGGGTAATACGTGGTAACCATGACACACACACTGACACACACACTGACACACACACACTCACACACACACACACACCACACACACACACACACACACTCACACACACACACACACCACACACAGACACACACACACACACACACACACACTGACACACACACACACACACACACACACTGACACACACACACACTCTCTCTCATTGTAGTGCCTCTCCTCAGAGTTGCAGAACCTGAATGTTTAAAACACTCCTGCCAGTTCACAGTGTCTGCGGTGATGACATGTGTTTGCCTGTGATATTGTCAGGGGAGATCTGAGAGATATAGAGGTCAAGGGTGCAACACCACTCCACGCTGCCCCTGCAGGAGAGGGGGAGGGGGGGCTGCAGTGTGTTAGAGTAGCCAGTGAGACACAGCCAGGGTTTAATTTCCTGCTGAAGTGAGTTTATTGTGATCGAGGTTTCCTCTTTTTACAACCTCCCCCTCACTCCACACAACCCCGTGACACACTGACAGGAAAAAAGAGAGTGAGCGAGAATACAAGTAGAGAGAAAGAGAGAAAGATAGATAGATAGATAGATGAAATCAGAGTGCTGAGATGGCTAAACCAGAAGAAATCTAAATTACACTCAGAAGAACTACATTGCAATACTGAGCATGACTGCAGAGCAGAGTCTGTGTGACTTTACTATTGAATAGACAGAAGAGAGGGGAGGAGAGGGAGAGGGAGAAGGAGAGGGAGAGGAGGAATTTTTGACAGTACTTTGTATGATTTGTATTGCCAATAAACGCTATTTGAATTAAAACTGAATTGTTTTTGAAAGAGAAAAAAAGAGGGAGGAGAGAGAAAGAAAAGAGAGAGAGGAGCAGAGAGAGAGAAAAGGAGGATCAAGATACAGGTGGGAGGAGGGAGAAGACAGGTAGAGAGAGGGAGGAGAGAGAGAGAGAAAGAGGGAGGAGTGAGAGAGAAGGAGAGAGGGAGTGTTTGGAAACAAAAGGAATGGAGGCAGCACAGACTTACAGGTATGCACTGAGAAAAGAGAGGAAGAAAACAAGAAAAAGGAGAGAGTGGAGAGATTACTGGCAGCAGCCTCCCTGTGCAGAGCGCAGGGTCCAGTTCCCAGTATTCCTGCATCCAGCTCGTGGCTGGAAGGAAAGATTCCGGGATTGTCTGTCTCGCACTTCCTGGGTCTCGGAGCACCTCCCCCCTCCCCCCCCCAAGGGGATTCCGTGCAGGTCAGTGCAGATTCACACAGGAGGGTTTATACACAGCTACTGAGCACAGTGCAGATTCACACAGCAGGGTTTATACAGAGCTGCACAGTGCAGATTCACACAGCAGGGTTTATACAGAGCTGCACAGTGCAGATTCATACAGCAGGGTTTATACACAGCTACTGAGCACAGTGCAGATTCACACAGCAGGGTTTATACACAGCTACTGAGCACAGTGCAGATTCACACAGCAGGGTTTATACAGAGCTGCACAGTGCAGAGTCACACAGCAGGGTTTATACAGAGCTGCACAGTGCAGATTCATACAGCAGGGTTTATACAGAGCTGCACAGTGCAGATTCATACAGCAGGGTTTATACACAGCTACTGAGCACAGTGCAGATTCACACAGCAGGGTTTATACAGAGCTGCACAGTGCAGATTCACACAGGAGGGTTTATACACAGCTACTGAGCACAGTGCAGATTCACACAGCAGGGTTTATACAGAGCTGCACAGTGCAGATTCACACAGCAGGGTTTATACAGAGCTGCACAGTGCAGATTCACACAGCAGGGTTTATACAGAGCTGCACAGTGCAGATTCACACAGCAGGGTTTATACACAGCTACTGAGCACAGTGCAGATTCACACAGCAGGGTTTATACACAGCTACTGAGCACAGTGCAGATTCACACAGGAGGGTTTATACACAGCTACTGAGCACAGTGCAGATTCACACAGCAGGGTTTATACAGAGCTGCACAGTGCAGATTCACACAGCAGGGTTTATACAGAGCTGCACAGTGCAGATCCACACAGCAGGGTTTATACAGGAGCAGAGGTGCTGAGCTCTGCAAGGAGAGCAGGACTGAGAGGCTGTCCTGCCTCAATCTATATCACTGAGGTATTGGAATATCCATCATACATAATTTAAGAAAAAGCACGTACATTTCTGTTTTCAAACAATCCATAAGATTATATTTTAATTTTTATTTTAAAAGCTAAAATTATATAAAAATATGGATTATTATTAATGGATTATTTATTGAAACCTAAAAATGAGAGTATATTTGATACCTTTACAAAAGTGTCCCATAATAAAAGCACAGCAAAGTGTAATACAGCACAGGAAAGTGTAATACAGCACAGGAAAGTGTAATACAGCACAGCAAAGTGTAATACAGCACAGGAAAGTGTAATACAGCACACCGAAGTGTAATACAGCACACCGAAGTGTAATACAGCACAGCAAAGTGTAATACAGCACAGCAAAGTGTAATACAGCACACCGAAGTGTAATACAGCACAGGAAAGTGTAATACAGAACAGGAAAGTGTAATACAGCACAGCAAAGTGTAATACAGCACAGCAAAGTGTAATACAGCACACCGAAGTGTAATACAGCACACCGAAGTGTAATACAGCACACCGAAGTGTAATACAGCACAGCAAAGTGTAATACAGCACAGCAAAGTGTAATACAGCACAGCAAAGTGTAATACAGCACAGGAAAGTGTATTACACAGCACACGAAGTGTAATACAGCACAGCAAAGTGTAGTAACAGCACAGGAAAGTGTAATACAACACAAGTGTAATACAACACCGAAGTAATACAGCACACCGAAGTGTAATACAGCACACCGAAGTGTAATATAGCACAGCAAAGTGTAATACAGCACAGGAAAGTGTAATACAGCACAGGAAAGTGTAATACAGCACACCGAAGTGTAATACAGCACAGGAAAGTGTAATACAGCACAGGAATGTGTAATAAAGCACGGTGAAAGCATGCATAGGTAACCATTGTATAGTACATAGAGGTATGGTAACATATTAAACACATGGCAAACCAGGGTAAGCTATGGGAAAAGCATTGGAGATCACATTGTATCCATTTGAACCATGAGGCACTCAGTAGTGCTAAATTTCGGAGCACTAAAAGACAAAGAGAAGGAGATTGATACCATGTATTGGACTAACTTAATAATTAATTACAAGATTTCAAGACCTCAAAGGTCTCTTCAGGTGAAAGTTGGAAAGAGAGATTGATGTTTACATTCCGAGGTGGCTCTCTTTATTACTTTCACCTTGAAAGCTTGTGATTAGTTATTGTTTAATTAGTCCAGTAAAAGGTTTCCATTTCCTTCTCTTTATCTATCATCTCTGGACTGATACCGCCACCATGTCATCTATCAATCACTATGGAATACTAAAAGAAACTCAATCAATTCTGTTTCCATGACTTCATTAAAATGATCATTTCTTTTCAAAGTAAAGTTAAAAAAACTTGAAATGAACACAGTGTGGATTTCATTTCAATGGAAGTGGTCTCACCGAATGTATAGAAATGAACACAGTGGGGATTTCATTTCAATGGAAGCGGTCTCACTGTATTAGAAATGAACACAGTGTGGATTTCATTTCAATGGAAGCGGTCTCACTGTATTAGAAATGAACACAGTGGGGATTTCATTTCAATGGAAGTGGTCTCACTGTATTAGAAATGAACACAGTGGTGATTTCATTTCAATGGAAGTGGTCTTACTGAATGTATTGGGCCTCTTACTCCTTGGCTGCTGTTGTGCTTGTGGTCTATCCTGTGCAGAGCTGCTGTTGTGTTTGTGGTCTCAGTCTGTGCAGAGCTGCTGTTGTGCTTGTGGTCTGTCCTGTGCAGAGCTGCTGTTGTGCTTGTGGTCTCAGTCTGTGCAGAGCTGCTGTTGTGCTTGTGGTATCAGTCTGTGCAGAGCTGCTGTTGTGCTTGTGGTATCAGTCTGTGCAGAGCTGCTGTTGTGTTTGTGGTCTCAGTCTGTGCAGAGCTGCTGTTGTGCTTGTGGTCTGTCCTGTGCAGAGCTGCTGTTGTGCTTGTGGTCTGTCCTGTGCAGAGCTGCTGTTGTGCTTGTGGTCTCAGTCTGTGCAGAGCTGCTGTTGTGCTTGTGGTATCAGTCTGTGCAGAGCTGCTGTTGTGCTTGTGGTATCAGTCTGTGCAGAGCTGCTGTTGTGCTCGTGGTCTATCCTGTGCAGAGCTGCTGTTGTGCTCGTGGTCTATCCTGTGCAGAGCTGCTGTTGTGCTTGTGGTCTATCCTGTGCAGAGCTGCTGTTGTGCTTGTGGTCTATCCTGTGCAGAGCTGCTGTTGTGCTTGTGGTCTGTCCTGTGCAGAGCTGCTGTTGTGCTTGTGGTCTCAGTCTGTACAGAGCTGCTGTTGTGCTTGTGGTCTCAGTCTGTGCAGAGCTGCTGTTGTGTTTGTGGTCTCAGTCTGCAGAGCTGCTGTTGTGTTTGTGGTCTCAGTCTGTGCAGAGCTGTGCACTCACATCATTTCAGTGGCGCTGGAGACACTGCTGAGTTGACCTACAAGAGTGACTGATTTCCTGAGAACTTTCTTGAACTCCATGTCATATCAGATCATTGCAATGAAACTGAACTCGGTGTCATATCAGATCATTACAATGAAACTGAACTCCATGTCATATCAGATCATTACAATGAAACTGAACTCCATGTCATATCAGATCATTACAATGAAACTGAACTCAGTGTCATATCAGATCATTACAATGAAACTGAACTCGGTGTCATATCAGATCATTACAATGAAACTGAACTCAGTGTTGTACCAGATCATTACAATGGAAACACATGTGTGCAATAACATGTGTGTCTTTCTGCACATGTGAGACCGATTGTAGTTTTTGGCAGTGCAAAGCGCAGTGGATTTACTGTGTTCGCTGCAGTATAACAGTTCACAAGGTCAGTTTGCAGTTTTCCCTGCATGCTTTACCAGACCTCTCTGTGCATTGCAATGGGGACCTGTGCTTTACCAGACCTCTCTGTGCATTGCAATGGGGACCTGTGCTTTACCATACCTCTTTGTGCATTGCAATGGAGACCTGTGCTTTACCAGGCCTCTCTGTGCATTGCAATGGAGACCTGTGCTTTACCAGACCTCTCTGTGCATTGCAATGGGGACCTGTGCTTTACCATACCTCTTTGTGCATTGCAATGGAGACCTGTGCTTTACCAGGCCTCTCTGTGCATTGCAATGGAGACCTGTGCTTTACCAGACCTCTCTGTGTATTGCAATGGAGACCTGTGCTTTACCTGGCCTCTCTGTGCATTGCAATGGGGACCTGTGCTTTACCAGACCTCTCTGTGTATTGCAATGAAGACCACAATGCTTTACCAGGCCTCTCTGTGCATTGCAATGAAGACCTGTGCTTTACCAGACCTCTCTGTGCATTGCAATGGAGACCTGTGCTTTACCAGACCTCTCTGTGCATTGCAATGGGGACCTGTGCTTTACCAGACCTCTCTGTGCATTGCAATGGGGACCTGTGCTTTACCAGACCTCTCTGTGTATTGCAATGAAGACCTGTGTTTTACCAGGCCTCTCTGTGCATTGCAATGGGGACCTGTGCTTTACCAGGCCTCTCTGTGCATTGCAATGAAGACCTGTGCTTTACCAGACCTCTCTGTGCATTGCAATGAGACCTGTGCTTTACCAGACCTCTCTGTGCATTGCAATGGGGACCTGTGCTTTACCAGACCTCTCCTGTGCATTGCAATGGAGACCTGTGCTTTACCAGACCTCTCTGTGCATTGCAATGGGGACCTGTGCTTTACCAGACCTCTCTGTGCATTGCAATGGAGACCTGTGCTTTTACCAGACCTCTCTGTGCATTGCAATGGGGACCTGTGCTTTACCATACCTCTTTGTGCATTGCAATGGAGACCTGTGCTTTTACCAGGCCTCTCTGTGCATTGCAATGGAGACCTGTGCTTTTTACCAGACCTCTCTGTATTGCAATGGAGACCTGTGCTTTACCTGGCCTCTCTGTGCATTGCAATGGGGACCTGTGCTTTACCAGACCTCTCTGTGTATTGCAATGAAGACCTGTGCTTTACCAGGCCTCTCTGTGCATTGCAATGAAGACCTGTGCTTTACCAGACCTCTCTGTGCATTGCAATGGAGACCTGTGCTTTACCAGACCTCTCTGTGCATTGCAATGGGGACCTGTGCTTTACCAGACCTCTCTGTGCATTGCAATGGGGACCTGTGCTTTACCAGACCTCTCTGTGTATTGCAATGAAGACCTGTGTTTTACCAGGCCTCTCTGTGCATTGCAATGGGGACCTGTGCTTTACCAGGCCTCTCTGTGCATTGCAATGAAGACCTGTGCTTTACCAGACCTCTCTGTGCATTGCAATGGAGACCTGTGCTTTACCAGACCTCTCTGTGCATTGCAATGGGGACCTGTGCTTTACCAGACCTCTCTGTGCATTGCAATGGAGACCTGTGCTTTACCAGACCTCTCTGTGCATTGCAATGGGGACCTGTGCTTTACCAGACCTCTCTGTGCATTGCAATGGAGACCTGTGCTTTACCAGACCTCTCTGTGCATTGCAATGGAGACCTGTGCTTTACCAGACCTCTGTGCATTGCAATGGAGACCTGTGCTTTACCAGACCTCTCTGTGCATTGCAATGGGGACCTGTGCTTTACCAGACCTCTCTGTGCATTGCAATGGAGACCTGTGCTTTACCAGACCTCTTTTTTTTTATTTTTTTTGGAAGACATATTTAGTTCTTAAAAACGTGTTTTAGAGAGTGGGGACATCGTTTTTTCAGGAGTTACTATCTTTGTGGGGACATTTGCTCAAATTTTTGATTGATAGTAATACCTGCCCACTGATACACACCCACAGACTGCCATACCCACACACACATAATCAAACACACACACACACACACACTGACACACACACACTCTCTCATTGTAGTGCCTCTCCTCAGAGTTGCCGAACCTGAATGTTTAAAAACTCACCTGCCAGTTTTACAGTGTCTGCGGTGATGACATCACTTTGTTTACATCTCTGTCAGAGCCTGAGGCCTCTGATCTTCAGTTTTCCCAGGAGACTGGCTTCCTCTGATTCAATTGGGTAAAACACAATGAAGAAAGGTGTCTGATTTGAGTAAAGAAAGCTCTGGAACATAAAAAGAACTGGCGTGTATGAGGTAGTAAACTAACACACACCCAAGAAATTCCGTTTGAAAAACAGCTGCTTCAAATAGAACTTTTATTGTTTTTGTTTTGTTTGTACTCACGTCAGAACATTTCAAGCAGGCGGGCCGTTCAGCCCATCCCAGCGCTCATCGGGTTCAGAGCAGCTGATTGAGCTCAAAACTTTGTCAAGTCGTATCTTAAAGGATGCGTGGTGATTCTACATGCACACACACACACACACACACACACACACACACACACACACACACACACACACACACCACCCACACACACACACACACACACACACACACACACACCGCTTTATTATTACGCACACACACACAAATGCACACGCACAAACACGCACACAAATGCACACGCACACACACGCACACACACACACACAGAGTGTTCATGAGAACACACTTACACTGTAAGAGGCTCAGCTGGACACACAGAGCCAGACTGTTAAAGCTGTTCACTCCAGATCATCACCAGCTTGTTTTCTTCAGGTAGCAGAAACAGAAACACACCCAGTAGAGTTCCCAACCCAGACAGAAACACAGACCTGCAATGAGGTGCTTGTGAGCCGTCTCAGCTGTTTGCTGTTCACTCCTAAATTGTAAAGGACGTTTCTTCTTTCAGACCAAGATTGCGCTCATGGCAGTCTGAGTACAGGATAAGGAGTGCCAAATGTCATTTTTCTTGTTTGTTTTTAAACAGAATATGTAACAGGCTGTCACCAGCATGTCTTTATAGATGTAAGAGCCTCACCGCCCTGCTGTGTGCGTTTGTGAGAATGTTGAAGATGTACAATGAGTCCAGAAATGAGGCTCTCGTCTCATCACAGCTCCACCCTTAGAAACATTTACCACGGTATTTTTGCATGATACTTTTTGCAGTTTTACCAGGATTTTCTTATGGTTTGCTATGTTTATTTATATGCTTTACCACCTCTCTGTGCTTTAATGCTTCCCTATACTAAAAGCACAAGAGGTCTGGTATAAAACATAGAAGCACCTAATAAAGCACAGAGGTCTGGTAAAAGCATAGGGAAGCATTGTAAAAGCACTGAGAGGTGTGGTAAAGCATAGGGAAGCATTGTAAAACACAGAGAGGTGTGGTAAAAGCATAGGGAGGCATTGTAAAGCACAGAGGTCTGGTAAAACATAGGGAGGCATTGTAAAGCACAGAGAGGTCTGGTAAAACATAAGGAAGCATTGTAAAGCACAGAGAGGTATGGTAAAGCATAGGGGAGCATTGTAAAGCACAGAGAGGTGTGGTAAAGCATAGGGAAGCATTGTAAAGCACAGTGAGGTCTGGTAAAGCATAGGGAAGCATTGTAAAGCACAGAGAGGTCTGGTAAAGCATATATGTGTGTGTTTTGGGAAACAATGCCCCTCCCCCTATTCCTCCCACTTTCTCAGCGTCTTCAGTGAAAATTCAGTGACAGACGTTTCCATTAGAAGTCTTTCTCAGTGTCTTCAGTGTAAATTCATCCATCCATCCATCCATTATCTGTAACCGCTTAATCCTATAGAGGGTCGCGGTGAGCCAGAGCCTAACCCGGCAGACACAGGGCGCAAGGCAGGACTACACCCTGGACGGGACGCCAGTCCATCGCAGGGCAACTAAGACAATTTAGAGAGGCCAATCCACCTAGCTGCATTATCTTTAGACTGTGGGAGGAAACGAGTACCCAGAGAAAACCCACGCGAACACGGGGAGAGCATGCAAACTCCACACAGACAGACCCCTGAGGTCGAATCGAACCCAGGACCCTGGAACTGTGCCACTGTGCCGCCCTAGTGTAAATTCAATGACAAACATTTCCTCTAGAAGACTTGTAGTGTTTTTCACAGAGTTCTTTACATTAGTTCTTGTATTATTGCTGCATGTACCATTAGAAGCAGCTCACAGCTCTGAGTGAAATTCTCAAATCAATCCAACAAGCTGGTCACAAGTTACGAGAGCCACAAGCTTTCAGAGAAACAGACAGAGGAGCATGAATGAAACCCAGGCTCTCCTCATCTACAACACAGACTGTGCTGGTCCTTACTGACCTACTCTAAACCACGCTGCTCTCACTGTGACATGCAGGCTGGCCATCACTGTATTATTGCTATTATAGTGTAGAATTGCTAATATAGTGTATTATTTCTATTATAGTGTAGAATTGATAGAATAGTGTATTATTGCTATTATAGTGTAGAATTGCTATCATGGTATCATAGTGTATTACTGCTGTTACAGTGTCTCACTGTTATTATTATTCCAGCAGACTCTCACAGTGAAATGCAGGCTGACAGCAGCTGCAGTATCACAGCTCTGAGAGGAGAGTGTGCAGCACTCACTGCTGTGTCTCTGTGTGGGTTCCATTCAACTGGTACTTACTTATATTTGTTCAAATATAAATCTGAAAACCATTTCAGTCTGGCAGAGATTCTGATCAGTGGCTCTGATCAGTGGTTCTGATTGGCAGGTTCGCTGTGTGTGTGTGTGTGCGGCTCTGATTCTGACCCGGGTTCTGATTGGCAGGGTCGCTGTGTGTGTGTGTGTGTGTGGCTCTGATTCTGACCCGGGTTCTGATTGGCAGGGTCGCTGTGTGTGTGTGTGTGGCTCTGATTCTGACCCGGGTTCTGTTGGGTCCTGCAGGTTGGACTGGGACTCGGCTCAGGACTAATGAAGACGAAATGGTATTGCACACTGGAAACGGTAGGTCCAAACTGGGGTGAACCAGAACAAGAACCTGTCTGCCTGCCTGTCTGCCTGTCTGTCTGTCTGCCTGTTTGTCCCTGTGTCCGTCACAGAGCAGTGTGAGGCGATCTTATACAACAAGTGTTAACTTTTTCATGTTCAGTGGTCCAGAGTAGATTTTTTTTTTTTTCACATTCATTCATTGAAATCCTGTGTACATGACGGAGATTGGTCCAAAGAAAGTAATTCCTCGAGCTCAGCTGTTTAATTGATAATGTTATATTAACAGAACCCTCCTGAACGCTTGGGTGTGTGTGAGAGAGTGTGTGTGAGTGTTTGTGTGGTGTGTGTGAGTGTGTGTGAGTGTGTGTGTGTGTGTGAGTGTGTTTGAGTGTGTGTTTGTCTGTGTGTGTGTGTGTGTGTGTGTGTGTGTGTGAGAGTGTGTGTGTGTGTGTGTGTGTGTGAGTGAGAGAGTGTGTGTGAGTGTTTGTGTGTGTGTGTGAGAGTGTGTGTGTGTGTGTGTGTGTGAGAGTGTGTGTGTAGTGTGTGTGAGTGTTTGTGTGAGTGTGTGTGTATGTGTGTGTGTGAGTGTGTGTGTGTGTGAGTGTGTTTGAGTGTGTGTTTGTCTGTGTGTGTGTGTGTGTGTGTGTGTGTGTGTGAGAGTGTGTGTGTGTGTGTGTGTGTGAGTGTGTGTGTGAGTGTTTGTGTGTGTGTGTGTGTGAGTGTGTTTGAGTGTGTTTGAGTGTGTGTTTGTCTGTGTGTGTGTGTGTGTGTGTGTGTGTGTGTGTGTGTGTGTGTGTGTGTGTGTGTGTGTGTGAGAGTGTTTGTGTGAGTGTTTGTGTGAGTGTGTGTGTGTGTGAGTGTGTGTGTGTGTGTGTGTGTGTGAGTGTGTGTGTGAGTGTTTGTGTGAGTGTGTGTGTGTGTGAGTGTGTGTGTGTGTGTGTGTGTGTGAGAGTGTGTGTGTGTGAGAGTGTGTTTGAGTGTGTGTTTGTCTGTGTGTGTGTGTGTCTGTGTGTTTGCGTGTGTGTTTGTCTGTCTGTGTGAGTTTGTGCGGGTGATAAACAAGACTGATCTCATCTCAGTGTATTTTTTTCAGGTTAAATATTTAAAATAAAAATAAAAAACAATGAGAGTAGAATCTGTTGTTGACATGATCCCTGCTTCCTCTGCCCCCCGCCCCCGCCTCCCGTCCTGGAGGAGTGTGTGGAGGAGGCGGGCTCTCTACCGTCACACGCAGGCAGCAGCAGTCCCAGCACAGCGCCACCAGGGGCAGCCATGGCACGGGGTGAGTGAGCTGGCAGGCCCAGACAGAGAAGTGGCCAGGAATTCAAGCAATATTTTCAGGACGTTGTCTCTCTTTGTCCCTCACTGTCTCTCTGTCCCTCCTGTATGTTTGCCCCTCTCAGTAGTGTTGGACATATTTGGTCCCTGTCTGTTTCTTTGTCCCTGCTTAGGACAGTATTGTCTGTCTCTATCTCTGTCGGTCCCTTGTCCACCCCTCTCTCAGGGCAGTGTTGGACACATTGTCAGTCTTTTTTGTCCTCGCTTGGGACTGTTCTGGACAAATGAACAGATTCTCTTTGTCCCTTTCTATCTCTGTTCCTTGTCCCTCTAAGTGATTGTTTTGTCCCTCTGTCTGTCTCTGTCCCTCTCTCAGGACGGTGTTGGACACAGCGAGACATGTCTGGTGCGCTCCATCAAGGCGGGGACAGTGGACAGACTCGTCCTTCACCTGCTGGACTGCTTCCGCCTTGGGGACTCGTCCCCACGGTCTGTCTTCCTGTCCACCTACAGGACGCTCAGCTCGCCGGAACAGGCTCTGAGGATCCTGCTGACAGGTCAGTCCCCGAGACACGCAATGGACACGTAAAGCAGACACAGAGACAGAATAAGAGTGTAATAAACACAGTGAAAGCATGGCAAAGCATAGGGAAGCATTGAAAAGCACAGAGGTATGGTAAAAACATAGGGAAGCATTATAAAGCACAGAGAGGTCTGGTAAAACATAGGGAAGCATTGTAAAGCACAGAGAGGTCTGGTAAAGCATAGGCAAGCATTGTAAAGCACAGAGAGGTCTGGTAAAAGCATAGGAAGCATTGTAAAGCACATAGAGGTCTGGTAAAGCATGGGAAGCATTATAAATCACAGAGAGGTGTGGTAAAGCATAGGGAAGCATTGTAAAGCACAGAGAGGTCTGGTAAAGCATGGGGAAACATTATAAAACACAGAGGTCTGGTAAAACATGGAAGCATTGTAAAGCACAGAGAGGTCTGGTAAAACATGGGAAGCATTGTAAAAGCACAGAGAGGTCTGGTAAAGCATAGGCAAAGCATTGTAAAGCACAGAGAGGTGTGGTAAAGCATGGGGAAGCATTGTAAAAAACAGAGGTCTGGTAAAACATAGGAAAGCATTGTAAAAGCACAGAGGGTCTGGTAAAAGCATAGGAAGCATTGTAAAGCACAGATAGGTCTGGTAAAGCATAGGAAGCATTGTAAAGCACAGAGAGGTCTGGTAAAAACATAGGAAGCATTGTAAAAGCACAGAGAGGTCTGGTAAAGAATGTTTGATAAATCTGCATTTAATCTAATTTTATTTTATAATCCGCCAGAAAAAATGATCTGCCCTCTGGACTTCTATTATAAACTGTTAAACTATTGGGTGAATGTTGCTTTGCTAGGAGGGAAGAATATTGATTGCTTGTCATCACCTGCATTTAATATTGTTTTGTTTCTGTCTGTGTGTGTGTGTGTGTGTGTGTGTGTGTGTGTGTGTGTCTCTATGTTTGTGTGTCTCTGTGTCCAGTGTGTGTGTGTCTGTGTGTGTGTGTGTGTGTGTCTGTGTCTGTGTCTCTCTCTGTGTTTATGTGTGTATCTGTGTTCAGTGTGTGTCTGTGTCTATGATTCTGTTTGTCTGTTTGTGTGTGTCAGTGTGTTTCTGTATGTCTCTGTGTTCAGGGTGCGACTCTGTATTCAGGGTGTGTCTCTGTATTCAGGGTGTGTCTCTGTGTTCAGGGTGTGTCTGTATTCAGGGTGTGTCTCTGTGTTTATGTGTGTCTCTGTATTCAGGGTGTGTCTCTGTGTTCAGGGTGTGTCTCTGTATTCAGGGTGTGTCTCTCTGTTTATGTGTGTCTCTGTGTTCAGGGTGTGTCTCTGTATTCAGGGTGTGTCTCTGTATTCAGGGTGTGTCTCTGTGTTCAGGGTGTGTCTCTGTATTCAGGGTGTGTCTCTGTATTCAGGGTGTGTCTCTGTATTCAGGGTGTGTCTCTGTGTTCAGGGTGTGTCTCTGTATTCAGGGTGTGTCTCTGTATTCAGGGTGTGTCTCTGTATTCAGGGTGTGTCTCTGTGTTTATGTGTGTCTCTGTGTTCAGGGTGTGTCTCTGTATTCAGGGTGTGTCTCTGTGTTTATGTGTGTCTCTGTATTCAGGGTGTGTCTCTGTATTCAGGGTGTGTCTATGTTTATGTGTGTCTCTGTATTCAGGGTATGTCTCTGTATTCAGGGTGTGTCTCTGTATTCAGGGTATGTCTCTGTATTCAGGGTGTGTCTCTGTATTCAGGGTGTGTCTCTATGTTTATGTGTGTCTCTGTATTCAGGGTATGTCTCTGTATTCAGGGTGTGTCTATGTTTATGTGTGTCTCTGTATTCAGGGTATGTCTCTGTATTCAGGGTGTGTCTCTATGTTCAGGGTGTCTGATCTTGCTGTATTTCTCCTCTCCTAGGTTAGAGTTCCCCCCTGTGGGCTCAGCTGGTAGTGCAGAGAGGAGCGCTCGAGAGAGACTGGAATTCAACAAGTGAGTGATCGAACATGGACACAATGTTACACATTCCTCAATGCACAATCACTGGGGTGGGGAGGGGGAGGGGGGGTATTATTTTATTGCCCCCTGTTTTACCCCCGGACCCCTTCCTTGCTTCCTTGCTCTCCTTTCACTGTCCCTGAACAGACAGTCACCCTCTTCAGACACACAGCAGGTTCCTAATGCAGGGTAACAGGCACTTTGCTGTATTTAAGTGATACAAAATATGTAAATTTACACTATTCTTTCAGAAATGGGAATTTTCACAGGGATTTGTATATTACACAGCAGTGGGTTCATTTCACAGAAATTGTGAAATCTGTGATAACCGTGAAAAAAATACCAGATTATGTATTGAGCGTTTCAGATCCGGGGGTGTGGGGGTGTCTGTCTCTCTGCGTTGTTTGATTGATATTGCCCCCCCCAGCACTGTGTCGTCTGTGTTCTCGACCTGGCTCGAGGGGTACCCCGAGGATTTCCGCGCCCTGGGGGACCCCTCCCTGCTCGAGCGCTTGGTGGAGGTGCTGAGAACCAGGCTGCCGGGGTCAGAAGTCAAGGGGCGCGCCCACATGCTGCTCAGAGAGGTCAGGGAGGAGCAGCAAACACATGAGAGGAGAGGTGAGAGGAGGGAGGGAGGAGAGGAGGAGGGGAGGGAGGGAGGGAGGAGAGGAGGGGAGGGAGGAGAGGAGGGGAGGGGAGGGAGGAGGGGGGGAGATATGCTGAGTGTCTGTGTGAGACTCATATTACGAACATTACTAAATCATCTTTTTATCATCTGAGAAATATTGCAAAACTCAGACCTATTGTATGTGCAGCTGCTGCTGAAAGACGAGTGCATGCCTTTGTGTTATCAGGCTTGATTATTGCAGTGCTCTGTTTTCTGGCTGTGTCTCTCTTGCAGCTCGTTCAGAATGCTGCTGCTAGAGCCTGAGAGATCTAAGAACAGAGAACACATCACCCTGTGCTGGCCTCCTGCACTGGCTCTCTGTGCAATTTAGAGTTGATTTCAAGATTCTGCTTTGAACTTACAAGGCCTTGACTGGACTAGAGCCTGTTTATTTACAGGAGCTGCTGACCCCATACATTCCTATCTTAGAGTGCAGCATTGTTTCAATTAAAACAGTCCCTTTTTATTTCAATTTCATTACATTTTGTATTAGACTGTTTTTCATTTCATTTTTTTTTGTGTGAAACGCTTTGGGAACCTTGAGATGAAAGATGCTATAGAAATGTGAATTGTATTGTATTGTATTGTATTGTATTGTAATGTCTGTCTGTCACACTGCCCTGTTTCCATGCACTTGTAGGTCATTGCTGTCTCTTTGAGTTATTTTCTATTGTACTGAGAGCTCTGATTCTGTAGTTGCAGAGAGGTATGGAATACTTGTTAACACTGTCTCCCTCCCCTCCCCTCTCCTCTCCAGTCAGTGACTCAGACTCGGCTCTCTCCTCTCCGATGGATCTCTCAGACTCTGATCCCTGCAGAATCGAGGCCGACTGATGTGCTGGGCTTCCCAGCCAGCCATAGCAGAACAGCTGAGCAGCATCGAGACTGTGAGTTTTTACACCTCCCAACTCCTCCCTAGCCCCTCCCAACCCCCCCACACACCTCCCCGTGAGCGTCTATAGCAGAACAGCTGAGCAGCATCGAGGACTGTGAGTGTGTACACCTCCCCAACTCCTCCCCTAGCCCCCCCCAACCCTCCCTAGCCCCTCCCCAACTCCTCCACTAGGCCCTCCCCTAACTCCTCCCCTCACACACCCTCCCCTATCTCCTCCCCTAGCCCCTCCCCTGACTCCTCCCCTAGCCCCTCCCTTGACTCCTCCTCTCACACCTCCCCCGTGAGCGTCATGGAGCAGCTGAGCAGCATCGAGACTGTGAGGTGTACACCCTCCCCAGCTCCTCCCTAACCTCCCCTAACCCCATCCCCTAGCCCTTCCCTGACTCTCCCCTAACTCCTCCCCAACTCCTCCTTCTCCCCTCACACCCCCCCTCCTCCAGCCTGTGTCATAGCAGTCTATCCATATAATAGTAGCAGTCCCAATAGTAGCAGGCATTGCTGTGTGTGCCTCAGGCCCCGTTCCTCAGGGTGGTTCCCTATCACTGCCTGGGCCCCTCTGGTCTCAGAGGGATAAGAAGGAAGGAGCAGCTCTGCCCCTCGGTGCGAGCCACGGTGCGGCAGTTCAACCAGCTGACCAGCGCGGTCATGACCTCCTGCCGGAAACACCTCCCGCGCAGCCAGCAGAGAGCCCGGCTGATCGAGAAGTGGATCAGAGCTGCCGAGGTGAGGGGGGGGAGAGAGAGGGGGGGGAGGAGAGAGAGAGAGAGGGGGAGGGGGAGAGAGAGAGAGAGAGGGGAGAGAGAGAGAGAGCATGAGGGGGAGAGAGAGAGGGAAAAGAGAGAGAGAGAGAGAGGGAGGAGGAGAGAGAGAGCATGAGGGGAAGAGAGAGAGAGGGGGAAGAGAGAGAGAGCGAGTGAGGAGAGAGCCTGGCTGATCGAGAAGTGGATCAGAACCACCGAGGTGAAGAGGCGGCGGGAGAGAGTTGGAGAAGTCTCTGTGTCTCTGTGTGTCTCTGTCTCTATGTGTCTCTGTGTGCCTCTGTCTCTGTGTGCCTCTGTCTCTGTGTGTCTCTGTGCATGTCTCCGTGTCTCTGTGTCTCCGTGTCTCGTTGTCTCATGGTGTTTGTCGTGTTTCAGGAGTGCCGCGCTCGTAAGAACTTCTCCAGTCTCTACGCGATTATCTCGGCTCTGCAGTCCAACGGGGTGCACCGCCTGAAGAGGACCTGGGAGGAGACATCGAGGTGCACTCTGCATACACGCTGCACTGCACTGCACTGCATATTACACTCATACCTGCACACATAGTCATTCTTATTTGTTTTTCAGTATAAGAATGATACATGTTTTAATTACTTATCCTAGGGCATAGTCTTTCTGTAAAGTGGAATACACACTGTCTCTCTGTCTGTGTCTCTCTGTCTGTCTCTTTGTCTCACTGTCTGTGTATTTTCTCTGCAGGGATGCAGTGCGGAGCTATGAGGAGCTGTCTGAGATTTTCTCTGAGGAGGATAACTACTCACACAGCCGCGAGCTGCTCAAAGAGGTAATGACCCCTCACCCCTCACCCTTCACCCCTCACTCCTCATCTCTAATCCCTCACCCCTCACACCTCACCTCAAACCCTTCACACTTAACTCCTGACCCCTCTCCTCACCTCACCCCTCACGCCTCACCCTCCCCTCACCTCACCCCTCACGCCTCACCCTCCCCTCTTACCACACAAGTATAAAAACGTTTAGACTAATGCCTCTCTCTCTCTCTCTCTCTCTCTCTCTCTCTCTCTCTCTCTCTCTCTCTCTCTCTCTCTCTCTCAGGAGGGGACCTCCAAATTTGCCAATGTGGGAAAGAAACATCCAGGGTGAGTCTGTCTGAATGTGTGCCTGACTGTCTGTCTGTCTGAGTCTGTCTCTGTCTGTCTGTCTGTCTGTATGTGTGTATGTCTGCCTGTCTGCCTAGTCTGTGTGTGTGTCTGTCAGAGTCTGTGTGTGTGTGTGTGTATGTGTGTGTGTGTGTGTGTGTGTGTGTGTGTGTGTGTGTGTGTGTGTGTCAGTGTGTGTGTGTGTGTGTGTTAAAAAGGCTTCTAAATACCCCTCCCCTCTCTCTAGGTCCCAGTTCACGGGACGGTCCCCTATCTCGGCACCTTCCTGACTGACCTGGTCATGCTGGACACGGCAGTGAAGGATCATCTGGAGGTGGGAGGGGGGGGGCGGGAGTGATGGGGTGGATGGGAGGAGTGAGAGGATGGGAGTGAGGGCCAGGGGGATGATGCGGGGAGGAGAGAGGATGGGAGTGAGGACCAGGGGGGATGATGAGGGGAGGTGAGAGGATGGGAGTGAGGGCCAGGGGGGGGATGATGAGGGGAGGAGTGAGAGGATGGGAGTGAGGACCAGGGGGGATGATGAGGGGAGGAGGAGAGGATGGGAGTGAGGACCAGGGGGGATGACGAGGGAGGAGTGAGAGGATGGGAGTGAGGACCAGGGGGATGATGAGGGGAGGAGGAGAGGATGGGAGGAGGACCAGGGGGATGATGAGGGAGGAGGAGAGGATGGGAGGAGGGACCAGGGGGGGGATGATGCGGGAGGAGTGAGAGGATGGGAGTGAGGACCAGGGGGGGATGATGCGGGAGGAGTGGAGAGGATGGGAGTGAGGACCAGGGGGGGGATGATGCGGGAGGAGAGGAGGATGGGAGTGAGGACCAGGGGGGTGATGAGGGAGGAGGAGAGGATGGGAGTGAGGGCCAGGGGGGGATGATGAGGGAGGAGTGAGAGGATGGGAGTGAGGACCAGGGGGATGACGAGGGGAGGAGAGAGGATGGGAGTGAGGACCAGGGGGGGGATGATGCGGGAGGAGGGAGGATGGGAGTGAGGACCAGGGGGATGATGAGGAGGAGGAGAGGATGGGAGTGAGGACCAGGGGGGGGATGATGGGAGGAGGAGAGGATGGGAGTGAGGGCCAGGGGGATGATGAGGGAGGAGGAGGGATGGGAGTGAGGACCAGGGGGGATGATGCGGGAGGAGGGAGATGATGGGAGGAGGGCCGGGGGATGATGGGAGGAGAGAGGATGGGAGGAGGACCAGGGGGATGATCTGGGGGAGGAGTGAGAGGATGGGAGTGAGGACCAGGGGGGATGATGCGGGAGGAGTGAGAGGATGGGAGGAGGACCAGGGGGATGATGAGGGGAGGAGTGAGAGGATGGGAGTGAGGACCAGGGGGGGATGATGCGGGGAGGAGTGAGATGATGGGAGGAGGGGCGGGGGATGATGCGGGGAGGAGTGAGAGAGGATGGGAGTGAGGACCAGGGGGGATGATGCGGGAGGAGGAGAGGATGGGAGTGAGGACCAGGGGGGATGATGCGGGAGGAGGAGAGAGGATGGGAGTGAGGACCAGGGGATGATGAGGGAGGAGGAGAGGATGGGAGTGAGGACCAGGGGGGATGATGCGGGGAGGAGTGAGAGGATGGGAGTGAGGGCCAGGGGGATGATAAGGGGAGGAGTGAGAGGATGGGAGTGAGGACCAGGGGGGGATGATGAGGGGAGGAGGAGAGGATGGGAGTGAGGTCCAGGGGGATGATGAGGGAGGAGTGAGAGGATGGGAGTGAGGACCAGGGGGATGATGAGGGAGGAGTGAGAGGATGGGAGTGAGGGCCAGGGGGGATGATGAGGGGAGGAGTGAGAGGATGGGAGTGAGGGCCGGGGGCGATGATGCGGGGAGGAGTGAGAGGATGGGAGTGAGGTCCAGGGGGATGATGAGGGGAGGAGTGAGAGGATGGGAGTGAGGTCCAGGGGATGATGAGGGAGGAGGAGAGGATGGGAGTGAGGACCAGGGGGGATGATGGGGAGGAGTGAGAGGATGGGAGTGAGGGCCAGGGGGATGATAAGGGAGGAGGAGGAGGATGGGAGGAGGACCAGGGGGATGATGAGGGAGGAGTGAGAGGATGGGAGGAGGACCAGGGGGGGTGATAAGGGGAGGAGGAGAGGATGGGAGTGAGGTCCAGGGGGTGATGAGGGAGGAGGAGAGGATGGGAGTGAGGACCAGGGGGATGATGAGGGAGGAGGAGGATGGGAGTGAGGGGCCGGGCGATGATGCGGGGAGGAGGAGAGGATGGGAGGAGGTCCAGGGGATGATAAGGGGAGGAGGAGGATGGGAGTGAGGACCAGGGGGGATGATGAGGGGAGGAGTGAGAGGATGGGAGTGAGGACCAGGGGGGATGATGAGGGGAGGAGTGAGAGGATGGGAGTGAGGGCCAGGGGGATGATGAGGGAGGAGGAGAGGATGGGAGTGAGGTCCAGGGGGATGATGAGGGGAGGAGTGAGAGGATGGGAGTGAGGACCAGGGGGGGTGATGAGGGGAGGAGTGAGAGGATGGGAGTGAGGGCCAGGGGGGGATGATGCGGGGAGGAGTGAGAGGATGGGAGTGAGGACCAGGGGGGTGATGAGGGGAGGAGGGAGAGGATGGGAGTGAGGGCCAGGGGGGATGATGAGGGGGGAGGAGGATGGGAGTGAGGACCAGGGGATGATGAGGGAGGAGTGAGAGGATGGGAGGAGGACCAGGGGGGATGACGAGGAGGAGTGAGGAGGATGGGAGTGAGGACCAGGGGGATGATGAGGGGAGGTGAGAGGGGTGACGGTTTGGGGAGTGAGGGCCAGCGGGAGGGTGGGGTAGGAGACAGTGCTTTTAAAGGAGCTCACTACAGGTCTGAAACATTCCAGTCTTCACAAGTGTCTTCATCTTCTTCTTTGCATCATTTTCAGTGTCAGTCGTCACACCTGGGAGTTTTTAAGAAGTTTAAAAGCACCTCGGTGTCTCACTAGAGCTCTCAGAATCATGTCTGCACTCTGCTTCAGGTACACCAGAATGGAAACATTAACAACCTTCCCCCTTCCCCCTGAAACATGCTTTCAAAAAGTCTCCAGGATGTGACGACTGGCACAGAAAATGGGGTTGGCGTCCAGACCTCCCCCAGGGCACACGACAGTGTATAGGAGCTGCTTGAGTGTCCCAAGAACGTTATTGTTAGGCGTTGGGGTCGTGGTTAGGTCACAGTGGTAACCAGGCCTGACTGAACATGGCTTCTAACACAATAGCTCTCTGTAGCAGAGCAGGAGAGAGCACACAGGTAGCCAGCCTCTCCATGGAGTCCAAAACAGAACTAACTGCAACGCAAAGGGCCAGGCTTCAATACAGGAGGGACAGGCTCAATTAACAATCAATTAAGCAATTCAGCCTGACCAGTTGCTTTCACAGGAACATTAACAGATCATTAAAGCTCAACATTAACTCTTTACTGGGAACATTTATAAAGTAATACATTTAACACATTTAAACATGGAGATACAGAGAATACTGATGCTGATGTAGCTGTGGAATTAAACACATTTATACATGGAGATACAGAGAATACTGATGCTGGTGTAGCTGTGCAATTAAACACATTTATACATGGAGATACAGAGAATACTGATGCTGGTGTAGCTGTGGAGTTAAACACATTTATACATGGAGATACAGAGAATACTGATGCTGGTGTAGCTGTGGAATTAAACACATTTATACATGGAGATACAGAGAATACTGATGCTGGTGTAGCTGTGGAATTAAACACATTTATACATGGAGATACAGAGAATACTGATGCTCGTGTAGCTGTGGAGTTAAACACATTTATACATGGAGATACAGAGAATACTGATGCTGGTATAGCTGTGGAGTTAAACACATTTATACATGGAGATACAGAGAATACTGATGCTGGTGTAGCTGTGGAATTAAACACATTTATACATGGAGATACAGAGAATACTGATGCTGGTGTAGCTGTGGAGTTAAACACATTTATACATGGAGATACAGAGAATACTGATGCTGGTGTAGCTGTGGAGTTAAACACATTTATACATGGAGATACAGAGAATACTGATGCTGGTGTTGTGGAGTTAAACACATTTCTATTGCAGAATGTGAATGAAGGAAAACGAGCACCAGTCAAAATAGACCGTGAATTCAAAATAAACAAAATAAACACTATTTACAAAAACCACGTCAGACAAACCACTTGGAGTTGGAGTTGGGGTTGGGGTTGGGGTTGCAGTTGAGGTTGGGGTTAGCATTGGGGTTGGGGTAAGGTTAGCATTGGGGTTGGGGTAAGGATTAGCGTTGGGGTTGGGGTAAGGGTTAGCGTTGGGGTTGGGGTAAGGGTTAGCCTTGGGTTGGGGTAAGGGTTGGGGTTGGGGTGAAGGGTTAATGTTGGGGTTGAAGTTGAGGTTGGGTTTGGGGTTAGTGTTGGGGTTAGGGTAAGGGTTAGCTTTGTGGTTGGGGTTGCAGTTGGGGTTAAGCGTTGGGGTTGGGGTAAAGGTTAAGCGTTGGGGTTGGGGTTGCAGTTGGGGTTGGGGTTAGGGTTGGGGTTGCGGTAAAGGGTTGAGTGTTGGGGTTGGGGTTGGGGTTTGGATAAAGGTTAAGCGTTGGGGTTTTGGTAAGGGTTAGGTTGGGTTTGGGGTTGGGAGGTAAGATTTATCGTTGGGGTAAGGGTTGGGGTTGGAGTTGGGGTAAGGGTTGGGATTGGGGTAAGGGTTAGCGTTGGGTTTGAAGTTGAGGTTGGGTTTGGGGTTAGTGTTGGGGTTGGGGTAAGGGTTAGCTTTGTGGTTGGGGTTGCAGTTGGGGTTAAGCGTTGGGGTTGGGGTTGAGTGAGGTTGAGTGTTGGGGTTGGGGTTGGGGTTTGGATAAGGGTTAGCATTGGGGTTTTTGGTAAAGGGTTAGCCTTAGGTTTGGGGTTGAGGTAAGATTTATCGTTGGGGTAAAAGGGTTGGGGTTGGGTTAGGGTTGGGGTAAAGGGTTGGGGTTGGGGTAAGGGGTTAAGCGTTGGGTTTGAAGTTGAGGTTGGGTTTGGGGTTAGTGTTGGGGTTGGGGTTGGGGTAAGGGTTAGCATTGCGGTTGAGGTTAGCATTGGAGTTGGGGTTAGGGTTAGCGTTGGGGTTGAAGTTGGGGTTGGGGTTAGTGTTGGGAATGGGGTAAGGGTTAGCATTGGGGTTTGAGTTTGGGGTTAGTGTTGGGGTTGGGGTAAGGGTTAGCGTTGGGGTTGGGGTTGGGGTTAGGGTTGGGATAAGGGTTAGGGTTGGGTTTGGGGTAGGGTTAGTGTTGGGGGTTGGGGTTGGGGTTGGGGTTAGGGTTGGGGTTAGGGTTAGGGTTGGGATAAGGGTTAGGGTTGGGTTTGGGGTAAGGGTTAGTGTTGGGGTTGGGGTTGGGGTTAGGGTTAGGGTTGGGGTTAGGGTTAGGGTTGGGATAAGGGTTAGGGTTGGGTTTGGGGTAAAGTTAGTGTTGGGGTTGGGGTTGGGGTTAGGGTTAGGGTTGGGATAAAGGGTTAGGGTTGGGTTTGGGGTGTAAGGGTTAGGGTTAGGGTTGGGTTGGGGTTGTGGTTGGGATTGCAGTTGGGGTTTGGGTTGGTGTTGGAGTTGTGGTTGAGGTTGGGGTAAGGGTTAGTGTTGGGGTTAGGGTTGGGGTAAGGGTTGGGATTGGGGTTGGGGTCGGGTCGTGGTTAGGTCACAGTAGTAACCAGAGCTGACCTTACTGCTGTTGCTGAGTTTATCTTTCTGTGAGCCCAATCCATGAGATGAGATGTCTTTGGTATTTAAGTTGCTCAAAAACTTTAGCTTGTTTTCTGTGACTGTGTTCCGTGTTCCTGATTTCACAGTTTGTGTGCTCTCTTTCAGAACGGCTACATCAATTTCGACAAGCGCAGAAAGGTGACTTTTTCATTTTGGATCATTGCAACTCATACTAACACGCATGCCACATGACCCTTATAAAAGTGTCCCTCAGTAAAAGCACAGCAAAGTGTAGTAAAGCACAGAGAAAGCATGGTACAGCACAGACAAGCAAGTGTAAAGCACAGAGAGGAATGGCATATTATGTAAATGTATTATTGTAAATGCACAGTATAACCATGAGAAAAACATGGCGGGGATAATTCTAAATTACTGCAAATTTACTGTGGTGAACATAATGGTGTAGCTTACACTTGTCTTTCATTCCTCACATGATTGGCTCATCAGTGTTGCTGATGGAATGTATAAAATCATTCCTCACATGATTGGCTCATCAGTGTTGCTAATGGAATGTATAAGAGCTGCATGTCCCTGTTGACAGGACTGTAGTGCTCTTTTACATACACACTGCCTGGCCACTTTATTAGGACCTGTCTGTCTGGGTCTGTTCTCCTCGTATACTCTGGGTCCCTTGATTACTCTGGAAGGTGAGTGAATAGATTACTACCAACAACTCTCCAGGCTACTTTCAAGACAACACCGAGCCAGAATCATGAAGTTAGAGGAGCGAGACAGAGAGACTGCAGCCCCACAGT
This sequence comes from Huso huso, assembly GCA_036884735.1. NCBI lineage: Eukaryota > Metazoa > Chordata > Actinopteri > Acipenseriformes > Acipenseridae > Huso > Huso huso. The sequence continues at coordinate 29,227 of JAHFZB010000302.1, forward strand.
GATCTCAATGAGACAGAGAGACTCCGCAGCCCCACAGTGATCTCAATGAGACAGAGAGACTGTGCAGCCCCACAGTGATCTCAATGAGACAGAGAGACTGTGCAGCCCCACAGTGATCTCAATGAGACAGAGAGACTGTGCAGCCCCACAGTGATCTCAATGAGACAGAGAGACTGTGCAGCCCCACAGTGATCTCAATGAGACAGAGAGACTCCGCAGCCCCACAGTGATCTCAATGAGACAGAGAGACTGTGCAGCCCCACAGTGATCTCAATGAGACAGAGAGATTCTGCAGTCCCACAGTGATCTCACTGAGACAGAGAGACTCTGCAGTCCCACAGTGATCTCAATGAGACAGAGAGACTCCACAGCCCCCACAGTGATCTCAATGAGACAGAGACTCCCAGCCCCACAGTGATCTCAATGAGACAGAGAGACTGTGCAGCCCCACAGTGATCTCAATGACAGAGAGACTCCATGGCTCCACAGTGATCTCAATGAGACAGAGAGACTGTGCAGCCCCACAGTGATCTCAATGAGACAGAGAGACTGTGCAGCCCCACAGTGATCTCAATGAGACAGAGAGATTCTGCAGTCCCACAGTGATCTCACTGAGACAGAGAGACTCTGCAGTCCCACAGTGATCTCAATGAGACAGAGAGACTCCACAGCCCCCACAGTGATCTCAATGAGACAGAGAGACTCCGCAGCCCCACAATGATCTCAATGAGACAGAGAGACTGTGCAGCCCCACAGTGATCTCAATGACAGAGACTCTGCAGCTCCACAGTGATCTCAATGAGACAGAGAGACTGTGCAGCCCCACAGTGATCTCAATGAGACAGAGAGACTCCGCAGCCCCACAGTGATCTCAATGAGACAGAGAGACTCTGCAGCCCCACAGTGATCTCAATGAGACAGAGAGACTCCGCAACCCCCACAGTGATCTCAATGAGACAAAGAGACTGTGCAGCCCCACAGTGATCTCAATGAGACAGAGACACTCCCCAGCCCCCACAGTGATCTCAATCCGACGAGCATGTCTTGGATGAGCTTGAATCGTGTGCCTACCTCTCTGCAGCGACTGAAAAATTACTGAGTGAACGGATCCCTCGAAACACCTGCCAGCACCTTGTGCAGACTGAGATGAGCTTGAATCTCTTGTGCAGTCTGGGATAAGCTTGAATCTCTTGTGCAGTCTGGGATGAGCTTGAATCTCTTGTGCAGTCTGGGTCACGTCAAGCTGTGATCAGGGAAATGGAATCCAATATTAGGGACAGGTCCTAATTAACTGACCGGGCAGTGTATATCTAAAGAACCTCTTGCCCATGAATACTTGGTAAGGACAGTTCAGCACAAAGTGTAATAAAGCACAGAGAGGTATGGTAAAGCACAGGAGGTGTGGTAAAGCATAGACAGAAGGTTCTGTAATGATATTTCTGCAATAAAGTTGCTGTATTATTCTACCAAAAAGGATCGCTGGACTTAAAAACCTACATTATCTTTAAAATTCAGATACAGCATTTACTGTGCAGAATGACTGCGCTAAACTGTTATAGGGGAACCTACCTGAAATTCACATTGTTAGATCCGTTCAGTTCAAGTGGAATCTGTGTGTTTCAGGAGTTTGAGATCATCGCTCAGATCCGCCTTCTTCAGTCGTCCTGCAAAAACAGCACCTTCCAGACTGATGAGAGCTTCATGCACTGGTACAGCAGCCTGCCCAGACTGAGTGAGGCAGAGAGGTAACACTGTACAACACTGTTGCAACCAGATCCACACTGCACCATACAACACCATACACACACAGTACAGCTCCACACTGCACCACACACACACAGTACAGCTCCACACTGCACCACACACACACAGTACAGCTCCACACTGCACCATACACAGACAGTACAGCTCCACACTGCACCATACACACACAGTACAGCTCCACACTGCACCATACACACACAGTACAGCTCCACACTGTACAACACACAGACAGTACAGCTCCACACTGCACCATACACACACAGTACAGCTCACACACTGCACCACACACACAGTACAGCTCCACACTGCACCACACACACACAGTACAGCCCACTGCACCACACACACACAGTACAGCACCACACTGCACCATACACACACAGTACAGCTCCACACTGCACCATACACACACAGTACAGCTCCACACTGCACCATACACACACAGTACAGCTCCACACTGCACCACACACACACAGTACAGCTCCACACTGCACCACACACACACAGTACAGCTCCACACTGCACCACACACACACAGTACAGCTCCACACTGCACCATACACTTGATTGCTGTGATTGTGTTTTGTTGCTGTGATTGTGATTGTGTCTTGTTGCTATGATTGTGTCTCGTTGCTGTGATTGTGAGTGTCTTGTTGCTGTGATTGTGAGTGTCTTGTTGCTGATTGTGTCTCGTTGCTGTGATTGTGTCTAGTTGCTGTGATTGTGATTGTCTTGTTGCTGTGATTGTGAGTGTCTTGTTGCTGTGATTGTGAGTGTCTTGTTGCTGTGATTGTGTCTTGTTGCTGTGATTGAGTGTCTTGTTGCTGTGATTGTGAGTGTCTTGTTGCTGTGATTGTGAGTGTCTTGTTGCTGTGATTGTGTCTTGTTGCTGTGATTGAGTGTCTTGTTGCTGTGATTGTGAGTGTCTTGTTGCTGATTGTGTCTCTGTGGCAATGTGCTCCGCCCCTGTGTGCATTTCTATGTTGTATGTTGCGTGTGTTAATGTTGGTGTATAGAGATTGGTACACGGGATATAAACGGGTCTGTGTTTCACGTGTATTTAAAAAATGTAGATTTGTATTTAGGCACGAGGATGGCACAGATCACTTCACGTGCTGGTTAAAATGTAATGTGTGGTCGGGAGTACACTTAATTAATTCACGTGCAGTTGTACCGGGATTCCAATTGAATGATTGACTAGCAATCGACTCGGTACAACTGCATAAAAAGCAACATGTTTTCACTCACTCGGGGTTGGGTGTTCGAGAGTGGAGAACGGAGAGAGAGAAAGGAGAAATAAGGTGAAATAACAATTGCTACAGCGTGCTGGAAGTGCCAGCACGGTACTTGTTTAACATTCGTCCACTTGTTTTGTGTGTTAGTGCGTTTTGTTCGTCTATTTATTTTGGCGTAAGTGCCGTGTCCTGTTTTGTGTTCTGTTTAAACCTTTTATTTTGTTAATAAACGCTGAGTGCTACCATTTGCACTCAGCATTACTCATCACCACCGTCTGTCTGTGTGTTTCTTCCGGGTCTGACGTGTCACTCAGCCAGCCTTGTGACAGTCTCATTGCTGTGATTGTGTCTCGTTGCTGTGATTGCGAGTGTCTCGTTGCTGTGTCTTGTTGCTGTGATTGTGATTGTCTCGTTGCTGTGATTGTGTCTTGTTGCTGTGATTGAGTGTCTTGTTGCTGTGATTGTGAGTGTCTTGTTGCTGATTGTGTCTCATTGCTGTGATTGTGTCTCGTTGCTGTGATTGCGAGTGTCTCGTTGCTGTGTCTTGTTGCTGTGATTGTGTCTCGTTGCTGTGATTGTGTCTCGTTGCTGTGATTGTGTCTCGTTGCTGTGATTGTGTCTTGATGCTGTGATTGTGTCTTGATGCTGTGATTGCGAGTGTCATGTTGTGATTGTGAGTGTCTTTTTGCTGTGATTATGTCTTGTTGCTGTGCTTGTCTTGTTGCTGTGATTGTGTCGTTAATGTGATTGTGAGTGTGTGATTGGTTGATTTCTGATTCACTCACCTCCCCTATGTTCTTGTGTTTTGTTGACAGCTACCGGCTCCCTGTGAAATCGAGCCTCCTGGGGAACCAACCACTCCCCACCAGGACTGTGAAACCAACTGTGATCATCACACACTGCACTGAGTGAGAGAAACTAAAATACAACGAGAATACTGAGTGTGTGTGTGTGTGTGTGTGTGTGTGTGTGTGTGTGTGTGTGTATGTGAGACTAGCATGATAATACTAACACTGAGTGTGTGTGTGTGTGTGTGTGTGTGAGAGACCAGCATGACCATCACACACTGCACTGTGTAACACAGTGATTGTCTCTCTGTGTTGGTAGCCCTCTCTCCTCTCTCATTAACCCTCTCTCTCTGTGTTGGTAGCCTCCTCTCCTCTCATTAGCCCTCTCTCTGTGTTGGTAGCCTCCTCTCCTCTCTCATTAGCCCTCTCTCTCTGTGTTGGTAGCCTCCTCTCCTCTCATTAGCCCTCTCTCTCTGTGTTGGTAGCCTCCTCTCCTCTCATTAGCCCTCTCTCTGTTTGGTGGCCTCCTCTCCTCTCTCATTAACCCTCTCTCTCTCTGTGTTTGGTACCCTCCTCTCCTCTCATTAGCCCTCTCTCTCTGTTTTGGCCTCCTCTCTCTCTCACTAAACCTCTCTCTCTCTGTGTTGGTAGCCTCTCTCCTCTCTCTAGCCCCCTCTCTCTGTGTTGGTGGCTCCTCTCCTCTCTCTAACCCTCTCTCTCTGTGTTTGGTGGCCTCCTCCTCTCTCATTAGTCCTCTCTCTCTGTGTTGGTAGCCTCCTCTCCTCTCATTAGCCCTCTCTCTCTGTGTTGGTAGCCTCCTCTCCTCTCATTAGTCCTCTCTCTGTGCTGGTGGCCTCCTCTCCTCTCTCTAACCCTCTCTCTCTGTGTTGGTAGCCCTCTCCTCTCTCATTAACCCTCTCTCTGTGTTGGTAGCCTCCTCTCCTCTCATTAGCCCTCTCTCTCTGTTTTGGTAGCCTCCTCTCCTCTCTCACTAAACCTCTCTCTCTGTGTTGGTAGCCTCCTCTCCTCTCTCACTAGCCCCCTCTCTCTGTGTTGGTAGACTCCTCTCCTCTCTCACTAGCCCTCTCTCTCTGTGTTGGTAGCCTCCTCTCCTCTCTCATTAGTCCTCTCTCTCTGTGTTGGTAGCCTCCTCTCCTCTCATTAGCCCCTCTCTCTCTGTGTTGGTAGCCTCCTCTCCTCTCTCACTAACCCTCTCTCTCTGTGTTGGTAGCCTCCTCTCCTCTCTCACTAACCCTCTCTCTCTGTGTTGGTAGCCTCCTCTCCTCTCACTAGCCCTCTCTCTCTGTGCTGGTAGCCTCCTCTCCTCTCTCACTAGCCCTCTCTCTCTGTGCTGGTAGCCTCCTCTCCTCTCTCACTAACCCTCTCTCTCTGTGTTGGTAGCCTCCTCTCCTCTCATTAGTCCTCTCTCTCTGTGCTGGTAGCCTCCTCTCCTCTCCTTATTAACCCTCTCTCTCTGTGTTGGTAGCCTCCTCTCCTCTCCTTATTAGCCCCCTCTCTCTGTGCTGGTAGCCTCCTCTCCTCTCTCATTAGTCCTCTCTCTCTCTGTTGGTAGCTTCCTCTCCTCTCCTCATTAACCCTCTCTCTCTGTGCTGGTAGCCTCCTCTCCTCTCTCCCAGTCCTCTCTCTCTGTGTTGGTAGCCTCCTCTCCTCTCATTAACCCTCTCTCTCTGTGCTGGTAGCCTCCTCTCCTCTCTCATTAGTCCTCTCTCTCTGTGTTGGTAGCCTCCTCTCCTCTCTCACTAACCCTCTCTCTCTGTGTTGGTAGCCTCCTCTCCTCTCTCTCTAATCCTCTCTCTCTGTGTTGGTAGCCTCCTCTCCTCTCTCACTAGCCCTCTCTCTCTGTGCTGGTAGCCTCCTCTCCTCTCTCATTAGTCCTCTCTCTCTCTGTTGGTAGCTTCCTCTCCTCTCCTTATTAGCCCCCTCTCTCTGTGCTGGTAGCCTCCTCTCCTCTCTCATTAGTCCTCTCTCTCTGTGTTGGTAGCCTCCTCTCCTCTCATTAACCCTCTCTCTCTGTGCTGGTAGCCTCCTCTCCTCTCTCATTAGTCCTCTCTCTCTGTGTTGGTAGCCTCCTCTCCTCTCTCACTAACCCTCTCTCTCTGTGTTGGTAGCCTCCTCTCCTCTCTCTCTAATCCTCTCTCTCTGTGTTGGTAGCCTCCTCTCCTCTCACTAGTCCTCTCTCTGTGTGTTGGTAGCCTCCTCTCCTCTCTCATTAGTCCTCTCTCTCTGTGCTGGTAGCCTCCTCTCCTCTCTCTCTAACCCTCTCTCTCTGTGTTGGTAGCCTCCTCTCCTCCATCGCTAGTCCGGCTGGGGCAGGAGGGTTCAAGGCCTGGGACAAGCTGCTCCCCCTGGGGTCCCCGCAGGGCGCAGGTGAAGGGTGGTCCGAGTATCTCGAGGGATCGGACAGCCAGCTGAAGCCAGTTAACCCCTTGCTGTCCAGAATCACCAAGGTAACTGTGTTATACTGTGCATTTATCACAGCTTACCATTGTGTAACATGTTTTTTTCGATATGCTTTTCCATGCTTCTCTGTGCTTTGCCATGCTTCCCTGTGCGTTACCATGCTTTACGCTTTGCCATGCTTTCACTTTGGGAAACTTTTAAAATGTCTGTTTCTAAGTGTTGGGCGGCTCCCTCTAATCAAGTTGAGAGTGTGTTTGTTTCTCTCGCACTCTTTGCTGTGTCGGGGGTCTGTCATACAAAGAGTGCAACTTGATTAGAGGCAGACAAAGGTGAGGCAGATTTCAAAGCAAGTACAGGCACATTTACGAGGAACGTTTCAGTTCAAACACACACTACGTTATCCCAGGTTTTCCCGGATGTTTAAATCTGTGTTTCTGCTACTGTTGCGATCTCAATGGTAACGTCATTGTAGCCTTTTTCCATGTAGAGTGCTGTTTTATAGGCTTTAGAACAGTGGTACTCAAACCTGGCCCTCGAGATGAAGTCCAGTCCTGGTCTTTATTTCAACCAGGTCCTCAATGAGTTAATTACCTCTTAGCAGCTTCAATGAACTACATTAGAACCTGCTTGGAGTAAAAACCTGGACTGGCACGGAATGGAGTTTAGAACCATAACAATGAGTATTGCATTGCTGTGCTGTATCCTGGAGTGCGTTCACTGAGCAGAGCGCCCAGAGCGTTAGGGGGTTTCCCTATTGAACGATGAGCAGCCTCAGCGCTTCCTAACAGCAGCGAAGTCGAGCTCAGAGCTGCCTCGCTGGAGGGCCAAAAGCGGCCGACCTGCATTATCAGTCTGGGTGGCTGCAAAATGATTGTATGACCAACACATAAGTAATGTTTTTGTTGTCATTTTGGCTTTTTAAAACTGATTATGATTATGATTAAGATGCTTGTATTGGAAAAGGAAACACTGACTATTTATAACTTGACGAATCTGACCCGCGCCTCAAGATGTTAAACCAAAAGAGTCAGTAACTTCATCACACAAATACAGTGGTAGTAATTACATTTTTTTTTAAAACTTGTTTAAAGCAACTGTTTTAATACACAGCGGTGTCTTGCCTGCTATTAAGAAACTGCTCGCTCCTAACAGACCATTCTATAACTGCTAACATACGGTGTGCCACAAGAGAGCGCTCTGCTTATTGAGAGCACCCCTGTATTATTCTCCAGATCGAGGGTGTAGATAGCAGGTGTGCACATTTATTAAAACCATTGCAAACTCATTTTCAGAGTTAGGGACATTTTAGACTTACGAACAGCCTCCCTTCCCAAGGTGTGCGTAACTCTGAGGTTCTTCTGTAGTACATCAATTTGATATGATTCTATTAGTACCCGTGTAGCTATATAATATAATCTGATCTCCTCTCTCCTCTCAGCACATGAAATCTCCTCAGTTTCCTGTCTTGATGCTGTAGCCTCTGCCCCTGGTTCTAACCACCTCATCCCCACCCTCTACTCTGACTCCTCCTCCGGGCTTTGTGAAGTCACACCGCCGCTCCGCCTCCTGTGGCTCGGCCCGCCTCCTGGCGCTGTGAAAGCAGAGTCAGACATGCGCATCATCAGAGTGGAGATGGGCCTGGAGGATGGGAACATGTACCGGAGCATACTGGTGAGAGGGGGTTTACAATTCAACACAAATTCATGAAACCTTCTGCAGCAAAAAATACTCCTCCAGTCCTTTCATACAGCTTCTTAATGTATCTTCTATGGGTCTCCCTCCCCTTATCCTTTAAAAAACAAAAACAATCCCTCTCCCAAGCCCATCTTTTTTCCCCCCCGCCCTCTTCCAGAATCCTGAGTCACTAAGAAAGAGAGAGAGAGAGAGAGAGAGAGAGAGAGAGAGAGGATAGGATGGGGAGAGATGGAACAGAGGAGAGGAGGATAGAGGAGGAGGAGAGGAGAGGAGAGGGCAGGGAGGGATAAGGAAGGAGAGAGAGAGAGGATAGGGGAGGAGAAGGCAGGAGATGAGAGGGGAGGAGATGGAGGATAGGGAGGAGTGAGGAGAGGAGAGGGATAGGGGAGAGGAGAGATGGGGAGCAGAGGAGGGGATAGGGAGGAGTGTGGAGAGGAGAGGGAGGAGGATAGGGATTAGAGGAGGGGGGGAGGGAGGGGAGGGGGAGGGATAGGGGAGGAAAAAGGAGATGAGAGGGGAGGGGGAAGAAAGAAGAGAGATGGGAGAGGGGGAGGAGTGAGGGGAGAGGGGGAGAAGAGAAGAGAGGGGAGGAGTGAGGAGAAGAGAGGGATCATGTATTATTGTTGTTGTTATTCTAATTCTTCTTGTTTGCTGCCCCCAGGTCTCCAGTAATGACAAGGCCCCCACAGTGATCAGTAAAGCCCTGGATAAGCACAACCAGGATCCCAGTAAAGCATCCCAGTATGAACTAGTCCAGGTTCTGCCCGAGGGGAAAGGTGAGCCCTCCGACCTTCGACCCCCACCCCCAGTACAGCTGGTACCCCAGAGTGCATCCATGAACCGGTCAGCAATCCTGTTCAGTTTGACACGACAGCAGAGTTCCTTGGTTTACTGCATTCTTCCAAAGTTTAGTTTCAGTTTTACTTTTATTTCAAATGAATACAATGAAAATGACTGCTGTCTCTGTTGTTTTAATACATCTTTTCTTCCTTTCCTCCTCTCTCCCCTCTCTCCCTTCCTATCTCTCTTCCCCCTTCCCTCCCCCTCTCACCAGAATTGACGATACCCAGTACAGGAAATGTTTTCTACGCGATGACATCATCAAGCGTGGACTTCCTGTTGCGCAAGAAGGGCATGGCCTCGCCCCAGGTTCGACCAGTGAGCTCGGACGTGAGTGCCACCTTCCCCGCCAATCAAATCAAGGGGCTGAAAATCGCGCGTGCATTCTTCTGACCTCACTTCCAGTCTGCTGAGCCATCATCGCAGGCGTGTAATCTGTGAACTCTGACCTCCAGTCCGTATTGACAGTATCTGACTGACCCAGCAAGCAGAGGAGGAGGAGGAGGAGGAGGAGGAGGAGGAGTCACAGACTCACTGCGAGAAGAATAAGAAGCAGTGCTGACCAGGCCTGACCCTGAGACTGCTGCTGAACTTCTTGAGATCAGAGCCACAATCCAAGAAACTGAGACACAGTGAGACACAGACTGAGAAACACACAGAGACACACACAGAGACACACACACAGAGACACACACAGAGACACACACACTGAGAAACATACTGAGACACACAGATACAAACGAGACACACACATACACACAGATGCACAGACACACACACACAGATACACACACAACCACTGAAACACACACTGGTACATGGACACACAGATGCACACACAACCACTGAAACACACACTGACACACAGACACAAATACACACACAGAGACACACACTGACACACAGATTCTTACAGACACACACACACACTTTGCAATAACGAGCGGTTGAGTCTTGCCGCTCTCTCTCTCTATGCAATCGGAGTGACTCTGGGTCAGAACCCCGCTGGACAGGTCCGCAGGGACAGAGGCTTCTAGTCTGCAGTAGTTAGCTGGACTCTGCAGTTTGTTAAGAGGAGTCGATGCCCTTGGCTCTGGCACTCACAGTGATGAGCCGCATCGAGGCACTTTGAACGTCACACACTAAAACTAAACAAAGAACTTTATATGAGAATGCTTGAGGACTGTGTGTTTATTAATAATGACCATGTTTGCTTCTGTTTATCAAATAATGTGCAATGCAGGCAGACAGACTGGTGCACTACACTGTCACAATGTCTGTATATTACTGAGGGGCAATGGTAGTGCAGGGCAGCTACAATGGCATGAGTCCCACAGTACCTTAACTACACCCTTCCCAAATGATCTTCAAAGGTAATGCAGACAGTGGCACTACAGTGGCAGTAACGGTTCTGTGTTATACAAAGGGGCAATGGCAGCACAAGTATAGGGCAGCTACAATGGGGTGAGGCTGGTAGAATGGGATCGCAGTGTGCCAGCTGTTGTAGAATTCAGAAAGTTAAAGTTTGTTATCTGAGTTCTGTTTACACATCCATGAGTAGAAATAATTGTGATTCCGAACTCTGTTGCAGATTTCAACAAAGATATTTTATTAGATAGAGTAGTGCAGCTGGGGGTACTCTCGTTTCCTTAAGTGAATGTAACATCAAAGCCTCCACAGGAAACCAGAATGTAAGGAAGGAATTGTAATTCTTTTGAAGGTTTTAGCCCCAGAATGTTATCTCTGAGAAAACACGGGATCTCCTTTAAATTGCCATATGGTGCATTTTAAAGCTTTCCCCTTGCCATCTGTCCTTCCTGCTCCAGCAATTAATATTAAACTCAAAATTGTCTAACCAACTGACTAACTAAATCTAAAACTCAGTTAATTTTGTAAACTATAGTTTCTCGTAAAGTGTATGTTTCTCCAACAGGTATCCCCTTCCTAAATGATCTTCAATCGCAATGCAGACAGCCAGTGGCACTACAATAATTCTTCTGTATAATATTGTTCAGGTGTGTTATTGAAATGAGCAGGTAGGTGCAGGAGGTTGAGAAACGAGCCCCCTGGTAAATCTGCTGTGAATGAACTGAATCTCATCACAGCATCAATACGTCTCACCTGTGAGTCTGCAGGGTTACTAATAGGAGTTTGAACAATCAGCTCCCTGGTAAATCTGCTGTGAATGAACTGAATCTCATCACAGCATCAATACGTCTCACCTGTGAGTCTGCAGGGTTACTAATAGGAGTTTGAACAATCAGCTCCCTGGTAAATCTGCTGTGAATGAACTGATTCCCATCATACACAGAAAGAGTACTTGGAACTGCAAACGTAAGTCAAAAAGGAAGTTAGAAAGGCCAGGAGAGAGATAGAAATGAACATTGCTAAGGGGCTAAAACCAATTCCAAAATGTTTTTCCAATATTATAACAGCAAGAGAACATTCAAAGAGGAGGTTAAATGTCTAAGAGATACAAATGGCAAAATCATAGATGAAGAAAAAAAAATAGCAAATATATTAAATGATTACTTTTCACAGGTTTTTACAAAGGAGGATACGGACAACATGCCCCACATGTCGACCTGTTCCTATGCAGTTTTAAATAACTTTAGCATAACAGAGGCAGAAGTGTTAAAGGGACTAGGAGCTCTTAAAATAAACAAATCCCCTGGGCCGGATGAGATCCTCCCAATAGTACTCAAAAAAGTTATTTACAAACCGCTAACCAAGATCATGCAACAGTCTCTTGACACAGGGGTTGTACCGACAGACTGGAAAATTGCAAACGTAATACCGATCCACAAAAAGGGAGACAAAACCGAACCAGGTAACTACAGACCAATAGGCCTGACTTCTATTATATGTGAACTTATGGAAACTATAATAAGATCCAAAATGGAAAATTACCTATATGGTAACAATATCCTGGGAGACAGCCAGCATGGTTTTAGGAAAGGGACATCGTGTCTAACTAACCTGCTTGATTTTTTTGAGGATGCAACATTGAAAATGGATAATTGCAAAGCATACGACATGGTTTATTTAGATTTCCAGAAAGCTTTTGACAACGTCCCGCATAAAAGATTAATTCTCAAACTGAACGCAGTAGGGATTCAAGGAAATGCATGCACATGGATTAGGGTGTGGTTAACATGTAGAAAACAGAAAGTACTGATTAGAGGAGAAACCTCAAAATGGAGCGAGGTAACCAGTGGTGTACCACAGGGATCAGTATTAGGCCTCTGCTATTCCTAATCTACATTAATGATTTAGATTCTGGTATAGTAAAAAAACTTGTTAAATTTGCAGACGACACAAAAATAGGAGGAGAGTGGCAAACACTGTTGCAGCAGCAAAGGTCATTTAAAATGATCTAGACAGCATTCAGAACTGGGCAGACACATGGCAAATGATATTTAATAGAGAGAAGTGTAAGGTACTGCACGCAGGAAATAAAAATGTGCATTATAAATATGATATGGGATATACTTGAAATTGAAGAAGGAATCTATGAAAAGGACCTATGAGTTTATGTTGACTCGAAATGTCTTCATCTAGACAATGGGGAAGCTATAAAAAGGCCAACAAGATGCTCAGATATATTGTGAAAAGTGTTGAATTTAAATCAAGGGAAGTAATGTTAAAACTTTACAATGCATTAGTAAGACCTCTCCTAGAATATTGTGTTCAGTTCTGGTCACCTCATTACGAAAAGGATATTGCTGCTCTAGAAAGAGTGCAAAGAAGAGCAACCAGAATTATCCCGGGTTTAAAAGGCATGTCGTATGCAGACAGGCTAAAATAATTGAATCTATTCAGTCTTGAACAAAGAAGACTACGCTGTGATCTGATTCAAGCATTCAAAATCCTAAAAGGTATAGACAATGTCGACCAGGGACTTTTTCAACCTGAAAAAAAGAAACAAGGACCAGGGGTCAAATGGAGATTAGATAAAGGAGCATTCAGATCAGAAAATAGGAGGCACTTCTTTACATCATACATCTCTCTATTGTGAACTGGACATCACACTGACATCACACTGACACAGCGTGACATCACAACGAAATCCTGACATCAGACTGACACAGCATGACATCACACTGACACAGCATGACATCATGGCTAAGGTAGATAAACTGGACTGGGTTGCAATGTGTGTTTGTGACTGGTGAATAAGCAACTGGATTCTTGATCTTCAGGATTTCTCTGCGTTGTTAGTCTCCCTCAACGTAACCTATCAATTTACAGATGTGTCAGCATCATCTTTGGAATGTAACTCCATGACATAAATACAATATTCTGTGTTTGGATAGTCTGGATGCTTTGTGTTGCTATAGCAAGGTGATCAATAACGGTTGCTATATTATCATTTCTTTATAGTTTTAAAAACATATTTTTGGACGTTCTTTTTGTTTTTACATTTTTTAAGGAGTGTGTCTGTCGACTTGGAAAGGGAGAACGCAAGAGACTGAGAAAGGAAGAGTTACAGAAAAAAAGAAACGGTAACAGCCTAGTACTAGTGTGAGGAGACTGTGAACGCGGCACGACTGCGGGCCAGATGAGCTGCATACCTGCCGTTTTTACACATTAAACAATCAGAAACACGCCCTGATTTTAAAATGTAATGCTCAAAAATACTTGTCTGCCTCTCCTAAAACTACGTCTCCCAGAATGCAATGTCTTCAGTTACAAGGAAACCGTACACAAGAAAAAAACAATAGAACACACATTATCCAATCTCTGGCTAGCCCTGTTGTCTTTGCAGCCAATCACAGTAAGAATAAGAATAATCCGAAGCTACACAGGTTGAAGTGCAACCATCGTCAGAGGCAAGCGCTAAAAAAGGTGCCTATAATATTAAACAAACAGTTTTTTAACTTATTAGTGCATTTCCTAATTTATCTGTATGGCTTACCTTTATATTTAAGTTTTAACATGTGTGACGGACATATTCAATGTACATCACCATTCCATACGGTGCCGACCCCTGGAACGGTGCGGTTGTACAGCAGCTCAAAGTAGGGTTGGCAATGCGGCCTGGAGCCCGAGCGGAGCCTGACACTTTTCTGAGCTGAGCTCCGGAGCCAGAGCGGAGCTGGAGCTGGGGATGCTGGAGCCGGAGCGGAGCTGGAGCTGGGGATGCTGGAGCCAGAGTGGAGCTGGAGCTGGGATGCTGGAGCCGGCCGGGCTGGGCTGGGGATGCTGGGCGGATGGAGCTGGAGCTGGGGATGCTGGAGCCAGAGCGGAGCTGGAGCTGGGGATGCTGGAGCTGGAGATGCTGGAGCTGAAGATGCTGGAGCCAGAGCAGAGCTGGAGCTGGGGATGCTGGAGCCAGAGCAGAGCAGGAGCTGGGGATGCTGGACTGGGATGCTGGAGCCAGACAGAGCTGGAGCTGGGGATGCTGGAGCAGGAGCGGAGCTGAGCTGGGGATGCTGGGCCCGGATTCGCTGGGCTGGGGATGCTGGAGCGGAGCAGAGCTGGAGCTGGAGATGCTGGAGCAGAGCAGAGCAGGAGCTGGGGATGCTGGAGCTGGGGATGCTGGAGCCAAGCAGACCTGGAGCTGAGGCTGGGGGCCAGGAGCTGGGATGCCGGAGCGGCTGAGCTGGAGCTGGAGCTGGGAATGCTGGAGCGGAGGAGAGCTGGAGCTGACGGGATGCTGGAGCCGGCCCGCGGAGCTGGAGCTGGGGATGCTGGAGCGGAGCGGGCTGGAGCTGGGGATGCTGGAGCCAGAGGGAGCTGGAGCTGGGGATGCTGGGCGGCGGAGCTGGAGCTGGGGATGCTGGAGCCGGTGGAGCTGGAGCTGGGGATGCTGGAGCCAGACGCGGAGTTGGAGCTGGGGATGCTGGAGCTGGAGATGCTGGAGCTGAAGATGCTGGGAGCAGAGCAGAGCTGGAGCTGGGGATGCTGAGCTGGGGCTGCTGGACCCAGAGCAGACCTGAGCTGGGGACGCTGGAGCAAGCAGATTAGCTGGAGCTGGGGATGCTGGAGCCGGGAGCGGAGCTGGAGCTGGGGATGCTGGAGCAGAGCGGAGCCAGACTAGGGATGCTGGGCGAGCAGAGCTGGAGCTGGAGATGCTGGAGCCAGAGCAGAGCAGGAGCTGGGGATGCTGGAGCTGGGGATGCTGGAGCCAGAGCAGACCTGGAGCTGAGGCTGGGGATGCTGGAGCTGGGGATGCTGGAGCCGAAGCAGAGCTGGAGCTGGAGCTGGGAATGCTGGAGCCGGAGGAGAGCTGGAGCTGGGGATGCTGGAGCCGGAGCGGAGCTGGAGCTGGGGATGCTGGAGCCGGAGCGGAGCTGGGCTGGGGATGCTGGAGCTGGAGCGGAGCTGGAGCTGGGGATGCTGGGGCCGAGCAGAGCTGGGCTGGGTCACTGGAGTGCTGGGAGAATGGCCCAGAGCTGAGGTTCTGGAGCAGCTCCACTATTTCCTGCCTTTTACATTTTAAATTATTCAGTTTATTCAGTTATTCCGTTTTGGTCATTGCTTTGTGTCTACCAATTGATAGATGGCTAAAATATATCAAAGTTGGATAATGTTCTTTATTGAAGTTAGGAAAATTGAATGCAAAGGCAGCTCAGCTGTCAAATTTTCATACCTTGGTAGTTCTATGGGGCTCATTTACGAAAGGGCACCATATGTGGGAGTTCACGCCATAAATTAATGATCCTGACGCACAGTATTTGGCTAATTTACATAGCATACCGTGCACACTACATGTATAGTGAGCGATAATTTAATGTGCACGATAATGTCAGAGACTTACCCGTGACCACGGTGATATAAAAAGCACCAGCAGTCCAGGCATATCTTTTGGTCAGTAGCTTATTGTGAAGGTGGAAGTGGCTTACATTGACCGAAAATGAGCAATCAACAGACACAGCACTCAGCAGAATTCACAGAGGAGAGAAACCATATTGCTGCTCTGACTGTGGGAAGAGTTTCCGCATTAAACAAGGCCTTCAAATACACCAGCGAACTCACACAGCAGAGAAACTCTGACTGTGAGAAGAGTTTCAGAAAGTCCGGAACCCTGAAAACAGACCAGCTAATTCACACAGGAGAGAAACCTTAAAGACTATTTTGAATGGGACTTTTCACTGGGGGCTGTTAACCTTGCATTATGAATCCCTGTGTGATTACTGTTTTGTGTATCGCTCTTAAGAGCTTGAATTTTAAATGGTCAAAATGCTCTTCAACTCTCTTGCACTGTGATTGTGTCAGAAAGTGGGCGGAGACGCGGACACGTCACAAGAGGCTTCTCTGCTGTCAGTTTAACTCAGGCTGTCAATGCAGTCAGTGCCTGGGAGTGGGAATATGCAGAAAGGAAACTATTCTGCACCTCATCTGATGGACGAGTCAGGAGAAATTGATAACTCAATCAATCGATGGTATTGGGGGGAACCAGCAGCACAGTGCCATCTTGTGGCAAAATAAAAAGTGCATCCTAGAGGTGTGTTTCAACTCCACTTTCTGTCTTGTGTCCAGTGAACTCCCACACCCTCCCACATGTAGTGTCAGAGTGGGATTCACTGGCACTGTCCACCTACAGCAGTGCAAACCATGGATGCAATACAATTCATGGTCATGATGGACCTTCTGCCCAAACCCCTGACGGCAGTTGTACAGGGAGGTGCCAGACCTGCGGGCCAGACCCGAGGCTACAGAGGCCAACAAAAATGACAGCAGAGGATCGGCCAGAAGCTTATTTGGAAGTGTTCGAGGCTATGGTGACTTCTGCTGGGTGACACCAGGCTCAGTGGGCTGGATACCTCCTGCCACAGCTGACTGGGGAGGCACAAGCGGCTGCCAGAGGCACAGGGGTCTGGCTCAGCTGCCATCACTCAGGACCGACTCGATCCTGAGCTGGAAGCCATGGGAGATGATTTTTTAGCTCGCTCCCATGACTTCCAACTCGAGCAAGAGTGTGATGACATGCTGGGCAGGCTCTTTGACCAAGCAGCTCTGCTTAATGGTTGGATTGTCGAGCCTAGACATGCCGCCATGTACCCTCACTTTGAAATTGCTCGAGATCTTTTGTACAGGGTTGAAAAATTACCCAGACGGGGAAGTCGCGTCTGGTTGTTCATTCTACTGCCCTTTAAAGAGGATTTGTTGCAATTGGCTGACGCTATTCCTCTGTCTGGTCATCTGGGAAGGGACAAGACCAAAGTGAGGCTTGTGACATGGTTCTATTGGCTGGGGCTGGATGGTGATGTCCGCATTTTTTGGTTGGCTGTGGACGAGTGCCAGAAGGCCATGAGCGAAGTTTGTTTGAGCATATTGGAGTAGATATAGTTGGACCGCTAGAGAGGAGTGCGGCAGGATACACACACCTATTGGTCATTTTGGATTACACTACACTTTATCCAGAGGCCATTCCCCTCCAATCTGCGTCTGCTAAATCTGTTGCCAACAAACTAGTGAAGGTTTTTTTTCCGGGTTGTGATCCCCAAGGAGATACTGACCGACCAAGGCACCAACTTTATGTCCCGGCTAGTCCGCGGAACATGTAAACTTTTGGGGATTAAGATCATTCGGACCTTGGTTTACCATCCTCAGACTGATGGTCTTGTGGAGCGTTTTAATAAGACCCTCAAAAACATGTTGCACAGATTTATTAATAGTGATGTCTTGTGTACATATTGTAACACAGCAGGGAGGGGGTTAAATCCTCCCTGCAGAAAAACATGTGCATAGGCACATTTTGGTTTGTTTTGTTTAATTGTTAAGGCACTTTTTTACACAGAGAATTGTGAGGGTCTGGAACCAACTCCCCAGTAATGTTGTTGAAGCTGACATCCTGGGATCCTTCAAGAAGCTGCTTGATGAGATTTTGGGATCAATAAGCTACTAACAACCAAACGAGCAAGATGGGCTGAATGGCCTCCTCTCGTTTGTAAACTTTCTTATGTTCTTATGTTCTTGTGATGCTAACTCCTACTGCTCCGACTGGAACTTCTGATCAAGAAGCCAAGACCGCAGAGGACACTTCAGGAACGGTGGTCAGCAAAGGTCCGTCTGATGCTCCTTCCTGAAGCGATATCCATCCAGAGAGAGAGACATCCACCGCAGCACATGGTGGACTTTGTGACATAATAACAGGTACATTTAGATAACAGTGATTGAGTTATTCAGGGGCAGAATAATCCCCACACTCTGCAGGAGGTTTAGGCAGTCTACCCCATCCTTCTATAGTTTAGTTAAAATACACTGTTATCCTGTTTGCAGTGTGGTTCTGTTAAAAAAAAAAAGGTATGGACAATGGGGGGTAAATAGGAAAACAATAATATACCAATTAGTATAGTTTTCTTCAGCTCAGAAAGGGAGGTGTAATAGTAGTTAGCAGTGGTACGTTTGTGCCACCTACTGGAGGCTGGAGAGAAATGTCAAGGTGGCCACTGTGAATAAAACTTCTGTCTGATATATATATATATATATATATATATATATATATATATATATATATATATACAGCTCTGGGAAAAAAATTAAAGAGACCACTGCAAAATTATCAGTTTCTCTGGTTTTACTATTTATAGGTATGTGTTGGGTAAAATGAACATTTTTGTTTTATTCTATAAACTCTGACAACATTTCTCCCAAATTCCAAATAAAAATATTGTCATTTAGAGCATTTATTTGCAGAAAATGACAACTGGTCAAAATAACAAAAAAGATGCAGTGTTGTCAGACCTCGAATAATGCAAAAAAATAAGTTCATATTCATTTTAAACAACACAATACTAATGTTTTAACTTAGGAAGAGTTCAGAAATCAATATTTGGTGGAATAACCCTGATTTTCAAGCACAGCTTTCATGCGTCTTAGCATGCTCTCCACCAGTCTTTTCACATTGATGTTGGGTGACTTTATGCCACTCCTGGCGCAAAAATTCAAACAGCTTCGACTTTGTTTGATGGCTTTTGACCATCCATCTTCCTCTTGATCACATTCCAGAGGTTTTCAATGGGGTTCAGGTCTGGAGATTGGGCTGGCCATGACAGGGTCTTGATCTGGTGGTCCTCCATCCACACCTTGATTGACCTGGCTGTGTGGCATGGAGCATTGTCCTGCTGGAAAACCAATCCTCAGAGTTGGGGAACATTGTCAGAGCAGAAGGAAGCAAGTTTTCTTCTAGGACAACCTTGTACTTGGCTTGATTCATGCCAAAAGCTTGCCCGATTCCAGCCTTGCTGAAGCCCCCAGATCATCACCGATCCTCCACCACATTTCACAGTGGGTGCGAGACACTATGACTTGTAGGCCTCTCAGGTCTCCGTCAAACCATTAGATGACCAGGTGTTGGGCAAAAGCTGAAAATTGGACTCATCTGGGGGTGCTTCAGCAAGGCTGGAATCGGGCAGATTTGTCTTTGTGAAGGACGCATGAATCAAGCCAGCTACAAGGTTGTCCTGGAAGAAAACTTGCTTCCTTCTGCTCTGAAAATGTTCCCAACCTCTGAGGATTGGTTTTTCCAGCAGGACAATGCTCCATGCCACACAGCCAGGTCAATCAAGGTGTGGATGGGGACCACCAGATCAAGACCCCTGTCATGGCCAGCCCAATCTCCAGACCTGAACCCCATTGAAAACCTCTGAATGTGATCAAGAGGAAGATGGATGGTCACAAGCCATCAAACAAAGCCGAAGCTGCTTGAATTTTTATGCCAGGAGTGGCATAAAGTCACCCAACATCAGTGTGAAAGACTGGTGGAGAGCATGCCAAGACGATGAAAGCTGTGCTTTGAAAATCAGGGTTATTCCACCAAATATTGATTTCAGAACTCTTCCTAAGTTAAAACATTAGTATTGTGTTGTTTAAAAATGAATATGAACTTATTTTCTTTGCATTATTCGAGGTCTGACAACACTGCATCTTTTTTGTTATTTTGACCAGTTGTCATTTTCTGCAAATAAATGCAGTAGTTTATAGAATAAAACAAAAATGTTCATTTTACCCAAACACATACCTATAAATAGTAAAAGCAGAGAAACTGATAATTTTGCAGTGGTCTCTTAATTTTTTCCAGAGCTGTATATATATATACTTGAAGTATAATACAGTAGTACACAATTGAAACAAGATAAGACTTTAACTGAACTGATGATATTGTGTGTATTTTAAAACAACTACAAACGTCGGAACCTAATACTAAATGCAATTAAAACTACTTCCGAACTGAACTTGTTGAAACAAAAATGCAGTCTTTATTCCAACCAACACACCACACGCTGCCTAACCCTGTCACTGTACGTAATGTGCAGGAATCCTGTGCGCATGTATATGTAACCACACTGAATCCTGCGTGCGCACGCGTAACCAACCACACTGAAGCCTGCGTGCACGTGTATGTAACCACACTGAAGCCTGCGCGGCATCGCAGTGTGCAAAACCACACTGAAGCCTGCGCGGCACGCAAAAAACGTAACCACACCGAAGCCTGTGTGCACGTGCCGTAACCACACTGAAGCCTGCGGTACGTAACTGCCACACTGAAGCCTGCGGCATCGTACGTAACCACACTGAAGCCTGCGTGCGCGGTATGCAATGCACCACACTGAAGCCCGCGGTATGCGAATCCACACACCTGAAGCCTGCACGCAGTACGTAACCACACTGAAGCCTGTGTGCGTAATGTATCCAATCACTGAAGCCTGCGTGCATGTGTACGTAACCACACTGAAGCCTGCGTGTACGTAACCACACTGAAGCCTGCGTGCATGTGTATGTAACCACACTGAAGCCTACGGTAATGCGAATCACACTGAAGCCTCGCGCGGCGTCGCAATGCGAACCACACTGAAGCCCGCGTTAACGCGCGCACGCGAAACCACACTGAATCCTGGCGCACGCAGTAATGCGAACCACACTGAAGCCCGCGCGGCACGCAGCAATGCAACCACACTGAAGCCCGCGCGGCGTAAACCACACTGAAGCCTGCGCGCACGTGTACGTAACCACACTGAAGCCTGCGCGGTAACGCAATAACCACACTGAAGCCTGCGCAGGCGTAACCACACTGAAGCCTGCGTGCGTTATGCACGCAACCACACTGAAGCCTGTGTGCATGTGCACGCGAACCACACCCGAAGCCTGCGCGCGCATGTAACGTAACCACACTGAAGCCTGCGCGGTAACGTAACCACACTGAAGCCTGCGTGCATGTGTATGTAACCACACTGAAGCCTACGTGTACGTAACCACACTGAAGCCTGCGTGCGCAGTGCGTGTAACCACACTGAAGCCTGCGCGGCACGTGCGTAACCACACTGAAGCCTGCGTGCACGTAATACGTAACCACACTGAAGCCTGCGTGCACGTGTACGTAACCACACTGAAGCCTGCGTGTACATAACCACACTGAAGCCTGCGTGCACGTGTACGTAACCACACTGAAGCCTGCGTGCACGTGTACGTAACCACACTGAAGCCTGCGGGGACTGAACTGCTCCCTCCCTCCATCCCTCACCCCCCTAGAGAAAGGGTGCTCCCTCCAGTCCAGGGCAGGCTTGAGGCACAGAGACTGAACTGCTCCCTCCCTCCATCCCTCACCCTCCTAAGAGAAAGGGTGCTCCCTCCAGTCCAGGGCAGGCTTGAGGCACAGAGACTGAACTGCTCCCTCCCACTAAGAAACAGAAAGAGTGCTCCCTCCTAACAAGGATACAGATTTACAGTATATGCTCACACAGCTGCTTCACTGCGGAATACAAACATGTCATGTGACCGAGGCAGCTCATACGTGACGTATTAAAAGGGTGCCTGCTGCAGACATTTAAGACACAGCGTCGTTTCAAAGACAACAACAACAACAATAACGACACCAGTCAGAAGTTAACAAACCGACCGAGCCCCGCGGAGTTGTATTTAATTTATTTATAAATGGTGTTGGGCTCCCGTTGACAAGGCGTGGACAACAACAGCAGTAAGTTTTGTTGTTTGTGACGCAGCGGTGTTGCGGAGACAGAATGAACAATCTTTGGTGTGCCTCCACAATACGGCCGATTCAATTTCCATTACAACTCAGACCTGTGACAGAAATCCTCTGCCTGCTGCTATTTTACTGTTAGCCACAGGTTTTCAGCACGGTCCATGCTTTTTGTGTGCAGCACAGGTAGGTGATATTCTCGGTATGGGTGACCAGATTTCCAAAGCTCGAAACTGGGACACACTGTTAAATAATGTATACGTCTAATTTGTTAACCATTTAAATATAGTTTATTTAAATAGCCATCCTCTCTCTCGTGGTATTATCGGCCTTTTCGTTGTTGATGTGGTTTAACCTGCTGAACTCGGATGCGCGCAACCTCTCGATGCTCTCCTAGTGTCTGGACTAAATCCCGACTGAACTGAACAGCTACTGTACGAAACTACACGTAATTGTAGATTCATATTGAATATAAACTACATGAAAACGCATTGCGCGCTGATAAATAAGCACGTCTGTCTGTGTTAATGACTTTATAAAACAATGTTCTTGATTAAGCCCCGGTCACACCTGGAACGATAACGGTAACCATAAATCGTTTATGGATTGGTCACACCAGAACGAAAAACGGCTCCGATATATTGTACAGCAAATGCAATCAACTTTTTAGTACACATGCCCACTTTTGTTTCCAGCAAGATGAGGAACATTAAGAAACACTTAATAAATAAATAAATAAATAAATAATAAATAAGGGTCATAGGGGGTACGCAGGACGACTCAGAAATGCACAAATAAAAATGAAAGAGAAAATAATGATCTTGAATTTTTTTTACTGTATTATATATTCTCTAAACCACGATACTTATTTAATACTTGTTTAGCAGCTCAAAGTTAACCGCCAATTTAAAAGCCTAATTTCAACTTGTATCAGTGAAGCACAGTGTTTCTGCAGTTAGAAGTATAGGGCAGCAGTGTGGAGTAGTGGTTAGGGCTCTGGACTCTTGGAGGGTCGTGGGTTCAATCCCAGGTGGGGGGACACTGCTGCTGTACCCTTAAGTAAGGTACTTTACCTAGATTGCTCCAGTAAAGGTGCATTGGTCCCCCAGAAATCAGTATTGTGGAGAAATGTATTAACTTGCATCCAGTTCAGCCTTACTGTATTTAATGCTGTTTTGAGATTACTGATGCTTTTGCCACAGTGCGCACACATCAATGCCATTTCAAGGAAACATCGAAATTATTGACCAGAGCAAAAAATGTGTATCATCCTTGCAGGCAAAAGTGGAGGTGTTGAAAGCGATGGATAATGCAGCACCGTACAAGAAAAAGAAAGATGCTGCTGCAGATTTCAACATTCCCACAAGCACTTTGAAAACCGTTCTGAAATAACGGGATACGATAATACAGGCCTGTGAACAGCAAACTGGATGCAAGTCGTCAGCGTTTCTGATTTGCTCAATACCTGATGCTGAGGACGCCTTGCTTCTGTGCTTTAAAAATGCCTGTGATCAGAATGTGCCTGAATCTGGAATCACTATGAGACACACCCTGAGGAATGAGCACAGCAGCTGGGACATGCACATTTCAACTGCAGTTCATTTGCCATGTATACTTTTTAAAAGTTCACTTACAGCTGTATTGTCAATAAAATGCACAGTATTTACATTGATATGCTTTTCATTGTACTGTAATTGAAATTTGATTTCAGTGTCACTGTAACTTCCAATAAAAACTCACAGTATTCATTTGGCTTTAGACCCCCGATAATTAGAATTAATGATTTTTTGGTCCCTTGAAATTCATATTAATGAGAGTTGACTGTATATATAATATATAAAAAAGTAACTAACATAACTGAAACAAATATGTTAGAACAGTTTGCACAAAATAATTCTACCATGACTAATATAACAGCGTTTCCATTACCTGGTAAACCTGTCAGACGGGTTCAAAAGCTAGTTGACTGGCAGAGACTGAAGCCGCTCGTCAGTTTGACTGGCAGCAATAGGTCTGTGACGGGCCTCTAGACCCCGCCCTTTAAAGGCACAGCCAATCGAATGAGTGTGTGATTGGGCAGTTCCAGACTTGTTAACAAAGCAAGTCTGCAATGGAGGGAGGATTTGTTTATTTCCTTTTCATGCATGATTCTGATTGGCTGCCTCGCGGTGTTCGCTCGTCGACATGAAAGCACAATGCAAAGTCTAGTCTAGATCTGCCAGTCTGGTCTTATGGAAGCCTTCTCTCTCCTATCTGTTCCGTACAAATGCTTTAATTCACAGAAACACTGTATATAGAATGGTTAAATAAGTTGAGTAAACTTTTTCAACAGATAAAATCCTTCTTGTAATAAGTTATTACAAGAAATTCTGTGTTCCTTCAATAGTAAAGCCACTCCTGCTATTAAGGCCAGATTGCGTTTGTCCCTTGAATGCTCTTCATAATACTGTATTTAAATAAATAAATAATTTTCTTTTTTTGGTAGCTACTAAACAGAATCCTGTGTGCTGCCATGGACAGTGTGGAGATGGAATCTGTCCAGATTAAAGAGGAGTTCCCTGAACTTGAACCTGTCCCCATTAGAGTGGAGTTCTCTAGGCTGGCTTCCCTCCCCATTAAACAGGAGCTCTGTGAGATGCAATGTGACAGCAGTCAGCCAGAGGTCTCTGAGATTAAAGCTGAGCACAATGAATTGGAGATTCCCCAGACAGAAGAACCCTTCCTGTTAAACAAGAAGAGGTGCTGGAAACTGACCGTGATTAAACAGGAGCCCCCCGAAGTAGAGTTTGAGCCCATGGAACCAGGGAAGGAAGAATCCGAGGACTTCAAACCAAACATCCCTGAGCTGGAGCCTGTACGCCTGCGGGAGTGTAGCTCGGTGCTGGAGAGAATCTGCGTGAGAGAGCAAGGCGCTGGAGAAAGGCTCTCCCAACAGCACGCAAGGAGGTGGAAAGGAAGACGGGCGCTCCCATTCAGAATGCAATCTAGCAGGTGAGTGACTCCCAGTAGCTTTTCTTTTTTTTTTTTTTTTTTTTATAAATTTAGTCGTTGCCAATTATTTTTTATGATTTTCTCCCAATTTGGAATGGCCAATTATTTTAGGCTCAGCTCACCGCTACCACCCCTGCGCAGACTCGGGAAGGCGAAGACGAACACACGCTGTCCTCCGAAGCGTGTGCCGTCAGCTGATCGCTTTTTTTCACACATGCAGCCACCCAAGAGCTACAGTGTCAGAGGACAACACAGCTCTCGGGCAGCTTACAGGCAAGCCAGGCGCCCGGCCAGACTACAGGGGTTGCTGGTGCGCGTGAGCCGAGGGACACCCTGGCCGACCTAAACCCTCCCCGGCGCCGCCGCCAATTGTGCGCCACCCCTGGGAGCTCCCCGTCCACGTCGGCTGTGGAATAGCCTGACTCAACCGACGACGCCCAGGCTATAGAGCATCCTGCACTCCACGCTGAGTGCCTTTGCCGGATGCACCACTTGGGGAGCCCCAGCTCCTAGTAGCTGTGACATTGTCATTCTAGATTGTGTGAAATCCACAGTGTGGTTGAGAGGGAGGGAGCATATTGGTTAGATTACTTGAAAACCTGTCCAATCAGAATACCGGTCTAAAAATGACTAAACTATTTGAACACTAAACAACTGTGTTACTGTACATACACAGTGTAATAAACACAGTAATGCTTCAGCAAACTCTTCACCTGTTATTATCACAAGCCTGTTTAACCCATTCCAATAGAAAGACCTTCACGTGCTCGTACTGTACCTGCATGAGGATTCAGGTGCTTTCTGCTGCTTTCAGGGTCTCTCAGAGTTAGCTCTCTTGAGGTTGGTGTTTTGTTCAGCTTTTCTTTCAAGAGTTCGCTCGCTGTGTGGATGATTAGACATGTATTTGCTGTTCAACAACTGCACATTTCAGAATGGCGGTGGCTGGACATGGTAGTGTATACACAACATCAGGCAGAAGGGACAGATTCCAGAATAGCCAGGCTCTGGATTGTAGAGGGGATCACACCATTCATTTCAATAGGGATTTGATCGGGACCCCAAAATCATACCGAATTAGAATGCTGGTTTGCAGAGGGGCTGGATTAGACAGGGCTCTACAGCTATGCACAAAAGCTTTGCATCTCCTAGAATTCTAGGATTGAGGCATAATAAAAATAAAATACATTAACATAATTTAGACCTTTTATTTAGCATCATATAATGAAAGAAACTACAAAATTATATAGTCTACCGGAACAGTGGTACAGTATTTCATGTTCGATTTGGAAATGTCACATTGTAATATATAAGGAACAAAAAACAAAAAGGAATAACAGTAATTGTAATAAAAACAAGAACAATACCCATAACATGGAATAAATAAAACAGGAAAATAATTGTAAATAGTCAAACATGCCATATAGAGACAAGAGAATATCATTTTAGCTAGAATGTCTTCCAGTACTGTGCAGCTCATTCGAGGGAGCTTCCCTTACATCACTGGGCAGCTCATTCGAGGGAGCTTCCCTTACAGCACTGGGCAGCTCATCTCGAGGGAGCTTCCCTTACAGTGTTGGGCAGCTCATTGAGGGAGCTTCCCCTTACAGCTGGGCAGCTCATTCGAGGGAGCTTCCCCTTACAGTACTGGGCAGCTCATTCGAGGGGAGCTTCCCTTACAGTACTGGGCAGCTCATTCGAGGGAGCTTCCTTCCAGTACTGGGCAGCTCATTCGAGGGAGCTTCCCTTTACAGTACTGGTCAGCTCATTCGAGGGAGCTTCCCTTACATCACTGGGCAGCTCATTCAGGGAGCTTCCCACAGCACTGGGCAGCTCATTGGGGAGCTTCCCCTTGACAGCACTGGGCAGCTCATTCGAGGGAGCTTCCCTTACAGCACTGGGCAGCTCATTCGAGGGAGCTTCCCTTACAGTGTTGGGCAGCTCATTCGAGGGAGCTTCCCTTACAGCACTGGGCAGCTCATTCGGAGGGAGCTTCCTTCCAGTACTGGGCAGCTCATCTCGAGGGAGCTTCCCTTACAGCACTGGGCAGCTCATTCTGAGGAGCTTCCCTGACAGTGCTGGTCAGCTCATCTCGGGGAGCTTCCCTTACAGCACTGGGCAGCTCATCTCGAGGGAGCTCCCCTTACAGCACTGGTCAGCTCATCTCGAGGGAGCTTCCCCACAGCACTGGGCAGCTCATTCGGGGAGCTTCCCCACAGCACTGGGCAGCTCATTCGAGGGGCTTCCCTCCCAGCACTGGGCAGCTCATTCAGAGAGCTTCCCCACAGCACTGGGCAGCTCATTGGGGGAGCTTCCCTTACAGCCAAGCAGCTCATCTCGAGGGGCTTCCCTTACAGTGCTGGGCAGCTCATCTGGGGGAGCTTCCCTTACAGCACTGGGCAGCTCATTCGAGAGAGAGCTTCCCTTACAGCACTGGGCAGCTCATTCGAGGGAGCTTCCCCACAGCACTGTGCAGCTCATCTCTCAGCTTCCCTTACAGCACTGGGCAGCCTCATCTCGAGGGGAGCTTCCCTTACAGCACTGGGCAGCTCATCTGAGAGAGCTTCCCTTACAGCACTGGGCAGCTCATTGAGGGCTTCCCTTACAGCACTGTGCAGCTCATTCGGGAGCTTCCCTTACAGCACTGGGCAGCTCATTGAGGGAGCTTCCCCTTTACTGGGCAGCTCATTGGGGGAGCTTCCCTTACAGCACTGGGCAGCTCATTGAGGGAGCTTCCCTTCCAGTACTGGGCAGCTCATTGAGGGAGCTTCCCTACAGTACTGGGCAGCTCATTCGAGGGAGCTTCCCTTACAGCACTGGGCAGCTCATTCGAGGGAGCTTCCCTTACAGCACTGGGCAGCTCATTCGAGGGAGCTTCCCTTCCAGCACTGGGCAGCTCATTCGAGGGAGCTTCCCTTACAGCACTGGGCAGCTCATTGAGGGAGCCTTACAGCACTGGGCAGCTCATTCGGGGGCTTCCCCTTACAGCACTGGGCAGTTCATTCGAGGGAGCTTCCCTTACAGCACTGGGCAGCCCATTCTAGGAGCTTCCTTCCAGTACTGGGCAGCCCATCTGGGGAGCTTCCCTTACAGTACTGGGCAGCTCATCTCGAGAGAGCCCCACAGCACTGGGCAGCTCATTCGAGGGCTTCCCCACAGCACTGGGCAGCTCATTCGGGGGAGCTTCCCCACAGTACTGGGCAGCTCATCTCGAGGGAGCTTCCCTTACAGCACTGGGCAGCTCATCCCTTCCCCACAGCACTGTGCAGCTCATTCTGAGAGAGCTTCCCCAGCACTGGGCAGCTCATTCGAGGGAGCTTCCCACAGCACTGGGGCAGCTCATTCGGGGAGCTCTCCCAGCAGTGCTGGGCAGCCCATTCGAGGGAGCTTCCCTTACAGCACTGGGCAGCTCATTCGAGGGAGCTTCCTTACCACAGCCTGGGCAGCTCATTCGAGGGAGCTTCCCATAGCCTGGCCTGGGCAGCTCATTCGAGGGAGCTTCCCTTACAGTACTGGGCAGCTCATTCGAGGGAGCTTCCCTTACAGCACTGGGCAGCTCATTCGAGGGAGCTTCCCTTACAGCACTGGGCAGCTCATTCGAGAGAGCTTCCCTTACAGCACTGGGCAGCTCATTCGAGGGAGCTTCCCTTACAGCACTGGGCAGCTCATTCGAGGGAGCTTCCCTTACAGCTGAACACCTTAACCCTTTGCAGACGGCCCATTATAATCTCGATCTAAATCGATTGATGATGTAATTGCTTTCTATGTGGTGACACGTGTGTTATTTTATTTTTTAAATTAGAATAAAAACCTTCGTCTGACTTCAGACAAACAAACAACAGTTAGTCCGGTCTCTAGTTCAAGATCAATATTTTTATTTCATTTTTTATCAATGTGTTTTTTTATTTTTTTCTGCCGAACGAGTCAGCAACCACAATGCGTTCTACAAGTACAGAGAATTACCTGACAGCATACTAAACTACCCAAAATGTTCATAACAGAACAAAACCTTTACTGTTGAGAAATGTCTGTGCGACAAACTTCAGGCATGATAAACCAATCAAAATGTATTTCACTAAAGCCCCTAACCAATAGAGTTGAGTTTTTGGACGCAGCGCAGCATTTCAGTATCTGTGGTTGCAGTTTTTATTCGAGATTACCGTAGACCACGACATCAAAGCGCAAGACCCCGAACGCTTACTGAGCCAAAAGAAATACGATGGAAGACATTTTTATAGAAGATGTTGATGGAGTGAATGCCAGGAGAAGACTATCCCCTGGATTCCGAGCTTCTCCACACGGATATGAAGATTCTGCAAGTCATGAGTCTGGGAACGCTCTGGTTCTGCTTGTTGAGTTTTCAATAGATGTTAGTTATGTGAAATAAGCCCTGGTTGTAAATAAACTCATGTGTGTAAGGATAGTACACTGTCCAACTGTTTAGTGTAGGCTAATGTGTTACGCTTTCAATATTGCAATATTGACTTTGGTGTTGTTACCCTTTCTTTCTTTCTTTCTTCTTTCTTTCTTTCTTTCTTTCTTTCTTTCTTTCTTTCTTCTTTCTTTCTTTATTTATTTTACATTATTGGTTCCTTTTTCATTTTGTCATTTATGAATTTGGTTCAATGTAGTATATTACTTGTATACTTATTAATTAGTTACTATAATTTATTTATTTATTTATTTATATTGAAAACGTGTTTTTTTTTAAATATTTTACAGACAAAGTGCACTAGTATTTTTCTGAAACCAATTTTTCTTTTAAAATCAGAAATATATATATTTGTATGTTTGCTGTTGCTCAGACATTATTCATATTCTAACATATGTATATACATAAGTATACAGACTACATTTGTTAAGAATTAAAAATATTTTTAAAGCAATTAAAAAAAAAAAAAAAGACGAAGATGTGTGTTTTTTCTGCTTTTTGTTTTGCTTTCTAGTTGGGTAAATTCAGATTTGACTGAATGTCAGAGTGTAACCCCTGGTATGTCCAGGTTTTACAAACGCTCAGCTTTTCAAAAAGGTTTCACACTCGATGCTTTAAATGGATATATACATTAACTCACATAATAATCTAAAACCCTGCCAATCACTTCTCATAAAGGTAAAAATGCGCACCTGTAAAACAATTTTGTATAAAATCAAGACCATACATGATATTTAAAAAATGATTTCAGATTCTAGTTCCTGCGGTGTTGGCTACCACTGATAACCTTATATATTTTAAGTAGGAGATCGGTAAATGACACTTATGAGGACATTTGTAAAAGATTATCTTTCCAAGATAGATAATGTACCTGAAGTCCTGTAGCTCTCATCTGCGTTCTAGTTTGCAATTCATACATTTGTGTGTGCGTGGTGTATCATTGAACCAAGGAGATAATCTTTTTGCAGGTAGTTTCTTCAGTTTATTGGGTGCAGTAGTATCCAAGGTGATTGTTAGAGTAGCATTACAGTTATCTACCAACTCTCTGACTGCTCCAGAGTGAGCACAATCTAAAACAGACAAACTTCCAGGATCTTTTTAGAAGTTTATAAATTTAGAGATCTAGTTTTAATACTGGATGGTGGCTGTTTCATAGAGTTGGGAAATAACATTTCAAAGACAACCGCATAGGTGTCTGAAATCGTAGATCATTGATGGACAGATTCTGAATAATTAGACCACAAGAGATAACCAAGTCTAATGTATGGCCATGAATATGAGTAGGACCAGTAACATGTTGAATAAAACCCAAGGACTCAAGCAATGCCAGAAAATCTCTGTCAAGAGGGTCTCCAGCGACATCAACACGTACATTAAAATCACCTAAAAGGAACATCATGTTTAACCATAGTCGTTGGGATTCAATTCAGTTCTAAAATCTAATGCTGATATAATTGTAATCTAATGCTGATATAATTGTAATCTGGGTTTGTCGGGGGCAATAGACCTGAAACATTACAGGAGAACTTCAGAGTCAGATTTTGATCCCAGGGCTCGGTTTCCCCAGCATCAGTCTCTACTGACTTTGCTTTCACACAGAAAGGCTTTAAGTTTAACTTTGCATTTTTAAACTGGTGTAACCCAGAGCAAACCCCACAGATAAAATGCACACACTTTAATCCACTTCACCACCTAGCCACATGCCCTAAGCCTGCAAGCAGTCCCTCTTACTTTCTTTCCTGTTCATATTTTCCAGGTTCCAGTCCAGCAGCTAAAGCAAGGGCGGGCAGTGGAGAATATCCTGACAGTGGGAAAGGTTTAACCCAGCTAGGGCATTTAAAAATACACCAACAAACTCACACAGGAAAGAAACAGTATTGCTGCTCTGACTGTGGGAAGAGTTTCAGTTATTCAGGACACCTGAAAACACACCAGCGAATTCATACAGGAGAGAAACCGTATCACTGCATTGACTGTGGGAAGAGTTTCAATGTGTTGCAAAACCTGAAAACACACCAGCGAATTCACACTGGAGAGAAACTGTGTATCTGCACTGACTGTGGGAAGAGTTTCAATGTCTTACAAAACCTGAGAAGACACCAGCG
This sequence comes from Huso huso, assembly GCA_036884735.1. NCBI lineage: Eukaryota > Metazoa > Chordata > Actinopteri > Acipenseriformes > Acipenseridae > Huso > Huso huso. The sequence continues at coordinate 60,420 of JAHFZB010000302.1, forward strand.
AATTCACACAGGAGAGAAACCGTATCACTGCTCTGATTGTGGGAAGAGTTTCAGTGTGTTACAAAACCTGAAAACACACCAGCGAATTCATGCAGGAGATAAACCGTGTCACTGTTCTGACTGTGGGATAAGTTTCAGTCAGTCAGCACACCTGAAAACACACCAGAGAATTCACACAGGAGAGAAACCCGATTATCTCTGCACTGACTGTGGGAAGAGTTTCAGTGTGTTACAAAACCTGAAAAGACACCAGCGAATTCACACAGGACATAAACCGTGTCACTGTTCTGACTGTGGGAAGAGTTTCAGTCAGTCATCACACCTGAAAACACACCAGAGAATTCACGCAGGAGAGAAACCGTATCTGCTTTGACTGTGGGAAGAGTTTCAGTCACACACAATCCCTGAAAGCACACCAGCACATTCACACAGGAGAGAAACCCTAAGGACAATGTTCATTCAGAAAAACGATAACTTTGCATTATGAATCCCTGTGTGATTACTGTGTTGTGTATCGCTCTTAAGAACATACATTTTAACCACCCAGCTGCCCATTTATTTTGGCAATTCCCCCAATGGCAGCATTATATAAGTATAAATATATTCTCACAAGAGTGACAAATTTGGACTTGCATGCGCTCCACATGGAAATCGCGGCATAACCAGCTAGGTGGTTAAATGTTCAAAATGCACTTCAGCTCTCTTGCACTGTGATTGTGTCAGAAAGTGGGCGGAGACGCGGACACGTCACAAGAGGCTTCTCTGCTGTCAGTTTAACTCAGGCTGTCAATGCAGTCAGTGCCTGGGAGCGGGAATATGCAGAAAGGAAACTATTCTGCACCTCATCTGATGGACGAGTCAGGAGAAATTGATAACTCAGTGTGGGGAATGAGTTTCAGGGTTTAGCATTTAAACTGCATAGACTTGAAAATAAATAAATTGATGGAACGAGTATCCCGACCCCCGGTATGTAGCATCCCAGAGACAAGACTGCACCGTCCTTACTGGGCAACCACCTGGAGGGTTTGTCTTGTAAATTCATCATGATTCTAAAACTAATAAATGATTATGGCCTATAATGCACCTGGATTCTGTGGGAGACATTCGTAGTTGTAATTGAATGTACCGTACCATGACATTTCAATTCTTAACCCTATGAGACTTGAGATGCTGTGATGTTAATGAAGTTTGTCTTTCCCCTTCCTCCCCCCAAAACAGCCTAAAACTACTTCAAAGGACTAGATATCAGTAACCTGCCAGTCTTGCCTAAACAAACAAAGCTGATTCTTCTCTTTTAATTAAGAATGTCTGTCTGAAAGAAGGGGAGTTGGTGACCTGTGTAGCTGCAGAGTAGGTTCCGTTAGCATTCCAGATTCAAGACTGACTCAAAACCTCAACATAATTAAAGAAATTTAAAAAAAAGTAAAACGAAGAGCTAGAGACTGCGTTTTGGCTCGGTGGGAACCTGCCTGCAAATCTAAAACAGCGTTTCATTCGGTTTGTACCCTCTGCTACTTGGATACCAAGACCAAAATCACGCCAGACTGCTGAAGCCGCGGCGAATCGGATCCATGCGCCAGACTGCTGAAGGCCACGCCGCTGGGAATCGGATCCACGCTGTGACTGCTAAAGCTGCGCTGCTGAATCGGATCCACGCCGCTCTGACTGCTAAAGCTGCGCTGAATCGGATCCACGCGCTGTGACTGCTGAAGCTGCGCGGGAATCGGATCCACGCGCTGTGACTGCTGAAGCTGCGCGGGAATCGGATCCACGCGCTGTGACTGCTGAAGCTGTGCGGGAATCGGATCCACGCCGCCAGACTGCTGAAGCTGCGCGAAATCGGATCCACGCCTGTGACTGCTGAAGCTGTGCGGAATCGGATCCATGCGCTGACTGCTGAAGCTGTGCGGAATCGGATCCACGCTGTGACTGCTGAAGCTGCGCGAAATCGGATCCACGCTTCTGATCCACTGCTGAAGCTGCACGGGAATCGGATCCACTCACTGTGCTGTGCAAGCTGCTGAATCGGATCCACGCTTGGGCTTATGACTGCTGAAGCTGAAGCTGCGGGAATCGGATCCACGCGGTTGCCAGACTGCTGAAGCTGCATCGGAATCGATCCACTCATCTGTGCTGCTTGAAGCGCGCTGAATCGGATCCACGCCGCCAGACTGGCAAAGCCGCGCTGAATCGGATCCACGCTGTGACTGCTGAAGCTGCGCGAATCGGATCCACGCTGCCAGACTGCTGAAGCCGCGCTGGAATCGGATCCACGCCAGCCAGACTGCTAAAGCTCGCTGAATCGGATCCACGCCGCCAGACTGCTGAAGCTGTGCGGAATCGGATCCACGCGCCAGACTGCTGAAGCTGCGCGGAATCGGATCCACGCTGTGACTGCTGAAGCTGTGCGAATCGATCCACGCCGCCAGAATCGATCTGCTGAAGCTGCGCGGAATCGGATCCACGCGCTGTGACTGCTGAAGCTGCGCGGGAATCGGATCCACGCGCTGTGACTGCTGAAGCTGCACGGGAATCGGATCCACGCGCTGTGACTGCTGAAGCCGCGAGAATCGAATCGATCCACGCCGTGACTGCTGAAGCTGCGCTGAATCGGATCCACGCTGCACGGGAATCGGATCCACGCGCCAGACTGCTGAAGCTGCGCAATCGATCCACGCTGGAATCAGACTGCTGAAGCTGCGCGGGAATCGGATCCACGCGCCAGACTGCTGAAGCCGCGAATCTGAATCGGATCCACGCCAGACTGCTGAAGCTGCGCGGGAATCGGATCCACGCGCTGTGACTGCTGAAGCTGAAGCCGCGCTGGAATCGATCCACGCCTGCACGGAATCGATCCACGCCAGACTGCTGAAGCTGCGCGAAATCGGATCCACGCACTGTGACTGCTGAAGCTGCGTGGGAATCGGATCCACACTCTGTGACTGCTGAAGCTGCGCGGGAATCGGATCCACGCTGGCCAGACTGCTGAAGCTGCGCTGAATCGGATCCACGCCGCCAGACTGCTGAAGCTGCGCGGGAATCGGATCCACGCGCTGTGACTGCTGAAGCTGCGTGGGAATCGGATCCACGCGCTGTGACTGCTGAAGCTGCGCGGGAATCGGATCCACGCTCTGCAAGGGAATCGGATCCACGCGCTATGACTGTTGCAGCTACGAGGGAATCGGATCCACACTCTGTGACTGCTGAAGCTGCGTGAGAATCGGATCCACGCGCTGTGACTGCTGAAGCTGCGCGGGAATCGGATCCACGCGCTGTGACTGCTGAAGCTGCGCGGGAATCGGATCCACGCTGTGACTGCTGAAGCTGAAGCCGCGAATCGGATCCACGCCTGCAAGGAATCGGATCCACGCTCACGCTATGACTGTTGCAGCTACGAGGGAATCGGATCCACACTCTGTGACTGCTGAAGCTGCACGGAATCGATCCACGCTCTTTGCTGAAGCTGAAGCGCAGGATATTTTTCATCTAAAAATACTGTTTCCCAGTTCAAAGACTGAGTAAAAATGACTCTCTTTTATTTCACTACATCCATTTTAAATAATTCTATCCAAAAATTAAATCAAATGAAATGCCCGACGGGTGGAGGTTTGGGACTGTGTAATTGATATATTAGTTCAGGGACTGTTTAATCTGAACTGTTCATTTGCATTAAACAAAGTGGGGTTTTTGGATTTTGCTTTAAACCACTGCTTTTGGATGATGTTGTTTTTTTGTCTTTCTACTCAAATACTACGCAGCAAGCGCGCCATCTTAAGAGTACTGGAACTATGGAAACTTATGGAAACTATAATAAGATCCAAAATGGAAAATTACCTATATGGTAACAGTATCCTGGGAGACAGTCAGCATGGTTTTATCAAAGGGAGATCATGTCTAACTTACCTGCTTGATTTTTTTGAGGAATGGATAACTGCAAAGCATACAACATGGTCTATTTAGATTTCCAGAAAGCTTTTGACAAAGTCCCGCATAAAAGATTAATTCTCAAACCGAACACAGTAGGGATTCAAGGAAATGCATGCACATGGATTAGGGAGTGGTCAACATGTAGAAAACAGAAAGTACTGATTAGAGGAGAAACCTCAAAATGGAGCGAGTTAACCAGTGGTGTACCACAGGGATCAGTATTAGGTCCTCTGCTATTCCCAATCTACATTAATGATTTAGATTCTGGTATAGTAAGCAAACTTATTAAAATTGCAGATGATATAGGAGGAGTGGCAAACACTGTTGCAGCAGCAAAGGTCATTCAAAATGATCTAGACAGCATTCAGAACTGGGCAGACACATGGCAAATGACATTTAATAGAGAAAAGTGTAAGGTACTGCACGCAGGCAATAAAAATGTGCATTATAAATATCATATGGGAGATAGTGAAATTGAAGAAGGGAACTATGAAAAAGACCTAGGAGTTTATGTTGACTCAGAAATGTCTTCATCTAGACAATGCGGGGAAGCTATAAAAAAAGGCCAACAAGATGCTCGGATATATTGTGAGAAGTGTTGAATTTAAATCAAGGGAAGTAATGTTAAAACTTTACAATGCATTAGTAAGACCTCACCTAGAATATTGTGTTCAGTTCTGGTCACCTCGTTACAGAAAGGATATTGCTGCTCTAGAAAGAGTGCAAAGAAGAGTGACCAGAATTATCCCGGGTTTAAAAGGCATGTCGTATGCAGACAGGCTAAAAGAATTGAATCTCTTCAGTCTTGAACAAAGAAGACTACGCGGTGATCTGATTCAAGCATTCAGAATTCTAAAAGGTATAGACATTGTCGACCCAGGAGACTTTTTCGACCTGAAAAAAGAAACAAGCACCAGGGGTCACAAATGGAGATTAGATAAAGGGGCATTCAGAACAGAAAATAGGAGGCACTTTTTTACACAGAGAATTGTGAGGGTCTGGAACCAACTCCCCAGTAATGTTGTTGAAGCTGACACCCTGGGATCCTTCAATAAGCTGCTTGGTGAGATTCTGGGATCAATAAGCTACTAACAACCAAACGAGCAAGATGGGCTGAATGGCCTCCTCTTGTTTGTAAACTTTCTTATGTTCTTATGTTCTTGAACTGAAACAAGAAAGGGGTCTCCATGTTGAATATACTTAATTTAAAATAGTATCTGTAAAGTCGTTTTTAAGTTTTTTTTTCATTGTTTATTTGTGTGGTTACTATTATAATTTTTTTTTTAATTATAATTATAAGTAATAATTGAATTTTGTCACCGTTCTATTATATACTGTGTGAACGCGTGAGTGACTGCGTTTTTATTTAGAAAACTTCTGATTTTTGGTTTAATTCCTATATAATATATATTACTGTGTTATACATTGAAATACATTTGTAATTGTCCAATTAGTGTGTATCTACAAATTATAATTGAATATAGCGTTTTATTTATTTATTTTTTATTTGAACTAGTCAGTGACTTCACTATATTGTGTGGGTACATGTTATGGAGCCATCTAGTGGTAGACATCTGAGTATTGCAGGCTGCGCTTACCATTTCTATTAAAATACATTTATTTTCATTCAAAGTTTGTTCATTTCATGTTCTTGACTCCATTCTGAATTACTAGTACAATTGCACTGCTGGGTATTTAAAAATGAGTTTCCTGGAGAGCATTCCTGGGCATGCTGGTAGGTGTGCACAGTTTTTTCAGGTGGAGGCACCGCGCTATTGTGAACCACTGAAGATTAAACCAAATAGGAATAATAACCTGGTGGACGACAAGACCTGCTACCACTGAACTCAGGAAACCTCTTCTAGAACCCCTGGTGTATTCAGTGGTTGTGCTGAAGAAGATAGGCACATCTTATTATTATTATTATTATTATTTACCAGACAGCCTTATCCAGGGCGAACCAAATCGCAAGAAATACAAATACATTCAAGTGTTACAATACAAGTAATACAATAAGAGCAAGAAATACAATAATTTTTTCAAGTGTGACAAACCACAATTCAATAATACAGCAGATAATAGTGAAAGTTACATCAGGATATGATTAAATAGTGATAGTTACATCAGGATATGATTAAGTACAAAATACTAAAAATCTTCCATTGGATAGCTCGGGTGGGAGTTACATAATCTTGCAGAGTTGTTTTAAGTATATTTTCTCAATAAAATGGAAATGTTTATTGTGTTTTGAATGAAGTTTCATTGGCTGTAGTTCACGCTCTTCCTATAAAAACTCACTAAAAATCAATTGTTTACAGTAGCATCTTGCAAATGGTGTCTTTTTTCAGAACACTCTGGGGAACATTAAAGTACTTCAGAAACCATACAAACCTTTTTTTTTAAGTAATTTTTATTATGTATTCTCCTTAGAGATACCTGTATGAAACACGTTCTTCTATGACCAGAGGGACCTTGCAATACTGCCTGAAAGTTTTGTTGAAAAATGTTGATGTTATTACAAGACATTGTTTCACCTGAGTGATTGCAATGACATAACACACGTTTTTTTTTTTCTCAGGGACATTATAAGCAATAATGCTACTCTCGATTTTTTATTTTCTCAAAATAAATATTTTTAAATAAAATAAGTTGCTCATTTCATTATTATCAGTAATAAGGGAAAAAACGTACCCGATACATTTATTTGATGAAATAGTATATGCTTAGATCCACTCGTTACTTGATATTTATACGTGGCGGCCATGACCTCTTCTACTTAACTGTCCAGGTCATTATCCAAACTACGCCATCAATAATTTAATGAGGAACAGAACCTACAATAACCTTATCTATATACCAGCAATATTTGGGTACCCCACATAGAGCCCCTCTGAAATAAATGAAGAGACAAAAGAATGGAAATTGGTTGTGCTCTTTTCAGCAATATATAATAGACAACAAAATAACAAAACTAAAATCAGTAATTGCTGCAGTGCAATAGAACAAAAACACAATCTTAACCATATATCTTGCACTAAAAATAATTGTTTACTTATTGTCACCAGCGACACCTAGAGGAGAGATAGAGAAACGTCAATCCAATTAATGAATAATGTTGGGCTGCTCCACCCACCAAAGCCCAGAAGGGCAGTCAAACACCACCTGTGATAAAATAAACAAAAAGAAATCACACGTGAATAATTAAGTAAATATATGAAAGTGTACTTACAAAACAAATCACCACACCAGACTTAATAGTGCACAATTCAAAAGGAAAACACAACCCAGCACCCGACTTGATAAAACAGCGATGCTCTCCCTCGCAGCTCCTATAAACACACACACTAAAAGCTAGCTAAACACTGCACGGTACTATTAAAACTGTAAAGACATAAAACCGTGCATATACACAAACTAAAATGAAGGGGACAATAATTACAAAAGCAATGTGCAAGATATAAACACAGGGAAAGAAAACTACCGGAAACAGTGACTGGCAGCGTTCCACTTCCTACAACAAACAAAAGAAACCCGGTTACACCACACCACCACAACAAATCTAACACAGCAATTCCATTTCAAACACGGTTTACATTACCACGGGAGAGTCCGGAATACTGACATCCAGAGCATGTGCGCCGACTCACCCTGCACTCTACCAATAAACAAAACAATGAAACCAGACCACCACAAGAGTACTGCATTTAACAAAGATTAAGAGGGAGCAAAACAATAGTGCAACCAGCTTACCTCATCACGGGGGAACCATGGGAACACCAAAACACAGCTACATTCTAACCCCCACCATTTTGCGTCCGACGTCCCGTCACAAACACTTTTAACAACCACTGCCAGAAATACCAGGTAGTGACTCGACTATGCAACTGTCGATGCCTAGCCTAGTGAGATTCACAGTCCTTACTGCTGGACCTGGAACGTCTTCAATGTGCTGGACTACAGACCTAGAAAGTTTGTGGGGATTAGAATGATGACCGCGGTACTCATGCGGTCTGTCGTGAAGACCTCTTCTATCTCTGAGGCCGTCTCCTCATGTGCCACTAGAGACAGCTGTTCCAGTTCCTCTTCCTCATGTGGTAGAATAGGGGCCTCCTGAGGTACCGGGACTCTGCTACACACCATGCTCTCCCCATCCTCTGATGATGTATCTTCTCCTGCAGTGGGAAACTGTGAGGGGAACAGGCCAAAATCGAGGTTTATAGCAGGTGATATTACTTCCACAACATTGAAGTGGTCTTAACTCCCCTCGATGGACATGCCGAAACGTCCCAGTTCCATCCACAGGGGCAACAGAATAAGCTGCCCCCTGTCCTTGAGGGGACTGTACCACTTTATACACCATAGGGTTCCAAATATCCTGAATTTTATTCATTCCTCTGACCCTGTGGTTCTTCAAGTACTCTGCATCTCCAAGTAAGAGATGTGCATGTCAATACCTCCCTGCACTGCTTGCTGTTCCCTGTTTAATAAAGCATTGGTATTAAACTCTTGTACTGAGTGCATCATTCTGCGTTAACCCATTCCAGAGACTCACCCCCAAGTGTTTAGTTCCTGCATTTTCTCCCCCTCTTCCTCCCCCATCGCTGATCTCTCTCTCTCTATTCCTCTTGAATCCCCCACCCTCTCTCCCTCCTCATCCACCAAGAACCTCAGCGTCACCCTCGACCCCTCCCTCTCCTACTCTCAGCACATCTCTACTCTGGCACCCTCCTGTCGCTTCTTCCTCAGCAACATACGCAAAATTGAGGGACGGCCTTTTCTTGGCAGTGCCTGGGTGGTGTGATGCAGCTTCCACTTCCTGATTATTGATCCAACTGTGCTCACTGGGATATCCAAACACTTGGATATTATTTTGTACCCTTTCCCTAATCTATGCATTTGTATTACTTTATCTCTAGCTTCTGTAGAATGCTCTTTGGTCTTCATTTTCCTTCAGATTCACAGCCTGACCAATGATCCTTCAACAGTGGGGTTTTTATCCAGAAAATGTGACAGCAACTTTAATGGTTCACAGGTGGAGGCCAATGGTAAGGTAATTGTGTCCTCGTTAGGGCAATTTCTTTCATCGATGTAAAATGGGAGCTTCCACAGCACAGGGGTTGAATACTTATGCAAGCAAGATATTTCAGTTTTTTATTTTTCTTAAAAATAATTCCCAACATAAAACCATGTCACCTTACAATAATTGATTTTGAGTTTCAGTGTTTTAAAATAAAATATCAAACAGAACAAAATTTCAATGTACCATTTGTAATACTTTTGCAAGGCAAACTTACATTCATTTATAACATGATCATTTATATAAAGTAATACTCCCTCATAGTTTTATATTAGTACCGCAAAATAGCGTATTATATTTGAATTGAAAGGTTCTGGAAAGCAGCTCTCTCTCTCTGATCAAAATGTTATCCACCCCACCCCACCTCGTGTTGACGTCATATTCCTCCGACAGACAAGAACCAATCAAAACGCGAGACTGTTAAGTCGTTCCATTCCAAACACCGGGCCTGCGTCATACCTCAGCGTCTTTTCAAAGAGAAGAACAAACAAACAAAAAAAATAGATTGAGCTCCGCAGAGTTGTTTTTAATTTATTTAACATTTTGTTGCGCACCAGTTGACAAGGCGTGGACGATAAAAAAAAAAAGTAAGTTCCATGTTGTTTTTAATTCATGTTTCGTTGTTTGCGACGCAGTGGTGTTGCAGATCCTGAATGAACAAGCCATGGCGAGCCTCCTCAGCAAGGCCGATTCAATTAACATTCAACTCAGACCTGTGACGGAAAATCTAACGGGACAGGAAGCCTCTGCCTGCTGCTATATTATTACTGTTAGCCGCAGGTTTTTCAGCACGGTCAATTTTGTGCTTTCCTACTGGGCTAAATCCCGACTGAACTGAACAGCTACTGTACGAAACTACACGTAATTGTAGATTCATATTGAATATAAACTACATGGAAACGCATTGCGCGCTGAGAAATAAGCACGTCTGTCTGTGTTAATGACTATAAAACAATGTTCTTGATTACAATAGTACTTTTTAAAAATGTTATCTTGTTTTTACTGCAGGTGCCTTAAACTAAATGATACAGACGCGGTTGTTTTAATCTAAATGATACAGACGCGGTTGTTTTAAACTAAATGATATAGACGCGGTTGTTTTAAACTAAATGATACAGACGCGGTTGTTTTAAACTAAATGATATAGACGCGGTTGTTTTAAACTAAATGATACAGACGCGGTTGTTTTAAACTAAATGATACAGACGCGGTTGTTTTAAATTAAATGATATAGACGCGGTTGTTTTAAACTAAATGAAACTAAAAACTGAATATAGACGCGGTTGTTTTAAACTAAAAATGATACAGACGCGGTTGTTTTAAACTAAATGATACAGACGCGGTTGTTTTAAACTAAATGATATAGACGCGGTTGTTTTAAACTAAATGATACAGACGCGGTTGTTTTAAACTAAATGATACAGACGCGGTTGTTTTAAATTAAATGATATAGACGCGGTTGTTTTAAACTAAATGATACAGACGCGGTTGTTTTAAACTAAATGATATAGACGCGGTTGTTTTAAACTAAATGATGTAGATTCGGTTGTTTATGTTATTTTGACAAAAGGTATTTAGAGTGTATCGCGCTACAGGAAGTGGCTGAAAACCAGTGTAGGTGCAGAACGTGGTACATCATCAGAATGTGGTACTGGTACCAAAACTTGACCCGTGTGACATCAAAAAATGGTACGCTGTCAATGTTGTGATTGACTGCTGCAAAAATCACTAGGAATAAGACAAACTGTGGTTCACCCACAAAATGGTATATGTTTACAATGTTAGATAAGCCAATTTGTTGCTCAT